>VZRW01008055.1:207325-221879 GCA_013398125.1 Aegotheles bennettii | reverse complement strand
TTATAATCGCATGGAACCTCCTATGCTCCAGTTTGCAACCATTGCCCCTTGTCCTATCATTGGTCATTACTGAAAAAAGCTTTGCTCCATCGTCCTGACCCTCACCCTTTACATATTTGTAACCATGGATGAGGTCACCCCTCAGTCTCCTTTTCTCCAAGCTAAAGAGACCCAGCTCCCTCAGCCTTTCCTCATAAGGGAGATGTTCCACTCCCTTCATCATCTTTGTGGCTCTGCGCTGGACTCTCTCAAGCAGTTCCCTGTCCTTCTTGAACTGTGGGGCCCAGAACTGGACACAATACTCCAGATGTGACCTCACCAAGGCAGAATAGAGGGGGAGGAGAAGTTAGTTAGTTGTGAAACATACACTATGAGGTCCTTGATTTAACATCTAGAAAGTATCAATTTTTTTTTATATTTTTTTTTGTAGTAATAGTACTCTTAACAACCTAGGAAGTCTGTTTTACCACAAAAATGTGGTTTGAAGGTAAGATAACCATGTACTCTTAGCCTCTGGGAAGAGTGTGGAAGCCAAATGACTAAACTGGGGCTTTGAACTCACACAAATGTACTCAGCTGTCTCATTTGGGATCTCCAGGATTTTAATGTTTATCTTATGTGACTACTGTATGACCCAGATCAGTGCAGCATCAAGGGAAGAAAATAAGGCAGCTTAATCTACAAGAACACATATATTGTTTTCAGTGATAGGATTAGTGTATGTGTCCCTTGCAATGCAGTTACATATTGACAAACATTTTGAAGTCTGGTGATCCTGCAGCAAGGTGAATATATTTTTAAGTATTTCATCCTCATACACATATGTATATTATAAATATATCTTTCTGTATGGCAAATTGAAAAAAAATATCTGTATGTGTGTTTTAGGTTTGCATTGCCTTAAATACATTCCTTTCAGCTGGAGCAGCTTATTACTCCAAAAGAAAGCTGCATCTCCACCTCTCGAGTATCTTTATAGCTTCAATTCATGAGGGGATGTCATTCATAATCATATCATCTTTTCTGGTATGAAATTCAGCACTACTTTTTGGGGATGTGTAAACAAAGCTTCAAGCTTTATCTTTCATTAATGAAGTTGAAATGAGTTAATATAAAATAAAGTGAGAATGTTAGAACCTGCCAATATTAATTCTATCTGCATCGCTTCTGGGATTGGAACAAATGAAAATGTCCATTATCATCAATTTGTTTTGATTTCCTTATTTTCTCCAGTGATAATTATTTTTTAATACAATAATTTGTTTGACATTGAAAAAGTCTATAATTAGTACAAAAATAAAGGAAGAGATGGTCAGGCTTAAGAGTTTATAAGCATAACGTTTTTTTTTGTTGAGAAAATGCAAAGTCATCTAGTAACAACAGAATGTAGGTCAAGAAGACTGCATTAATATGTTGGTGGTTAATGTTCCTGGTTTTAAAACAAACACTAATTTCTACAGGTTTAATGGTAAATAGTTGTTATTGTTTAATATCTATGGCAGTTTATAAGACTGCTTGAAATAAATTGAACCTATTAATGATTAGACAAAAAACAGTCTTTGGCTTCTGCTTTGAGGATTTTCTCAAAAAGATTATTCTGTTTTCCTTATTCGTCTTTAGTATCAACCTCAAATCATGTCCAGCTCTTTTTCCTCTGCAAGTACAACAAAAGCCTCAAGTTTCCCCTTGAGGGAAGCCTTCACTAGCACCTTCTGACAGGCTAGTCTGACCAAAAACCCAGCCTCCTGGGAGGATTTGAAGTGTTACGTGCTGTTGCTTTGGTGAAATGGCTGCAACATAATGTCCTACTCCTTTAGTAACAGAGCACCTATTCCATCGCACACAGTCTTAACTAACATCTGATGTAAAGGCTCATTGCAATCCAGATGCTTGCAAATAACTGAGCTATGAAGCTTTTTCACTACAACCATTTTAAGTGAAGTGAAATTGCTGCAGTTCAATGTAGGAGGCTAGGTTTGTACTTTGTAAAGTCCTATCAGTCTAGGTACAATTTTTGCAAAAAAAAAAATCCCCAAACCTGAGAGATGAATAGGATCTTGTCTTCATTTTATTCAAAGCACAGAGATTCATATAAGAATAAAGAGAGGAAGGAAAATCAAATAAAAGTGTTCAGCTTTTGACTTTCTGAGCTACAGCTTTTATAAAATTGAATATTAATAATTTGTTATGGCAAGATAAAAAGTAATATTACTCTGTGAGAATTTGAGAGAAGAAGATGCTTTATCTCCTTGCATCTCTCCCTCCCTTGACAATACTGTAACCTTGAAGCCTTTTTGCTGGCATCTGTACTTTACAAATGAGTGTTTTTTTCTTTATTCTTATTCTTATTCTTATTCTTATTCTTATTCTTATTCTTATTCTTATTCTTATGGTGGTCAGCTCCCATGTCAGTCTTTGGAGTCCCTATCATGCAACCAGACCAGGTCCCTATTTATCTTGTTAATTCCATTGTTGCTGGTATCACAGTAGCCTCATTATATATATATATTATTTTTAACACTAACTTATTGTTTCATGCTATACACTTTCCGGACAGATTGAGCACCCTTGTAAAGAAAGAGGGAGCAATGAGTGGAGAGTTCAAAAATATTTGATGTAAATGTGTCTGAAATGAATGCCTTGCCTCATGGGAGAACGATGCATTTATGACAGAGTAGCTAGTTTTATGTGAATGCAAGTGAATAAATGATCTGCTTATGCTAGTGGTATGTTTCTGACAGGAACATATGTCATATATTGTTTATAGAGACACATCTCCAACATATTTCACTCAAAGCTTGTTTGTGTCACATAGCAGTAGTCAGAAAGAGAAGCTGTGGAGGAGTGTGTGAAGAGCTGCCTGCTAGGCTGGGAGGTTTTAGAGATATGAAAGGTGATAGATATGGCACAAACATATGCAATTGAAAATAAACCAGTTATGCCTTATAGGCAGACTCAAGTGGTGTAACTTCTTGGTATCACTGCTATATCTTACTTTTATGAACAACTGAAAGAGGTGACAGACTTAGTAATGCATGAAAAACTTTTTGCTCATGGGATGATGGGAAGTACATTTAGTGACATTCAAATGAAGGAAGTAGGAGCACTGCACCTTCAAAATTAAAGGACATGAACGGTAGTGCAGAGGTGAAAGTCTAGGTAACGAGGGTTTAGATTCCTTTCAGCTAAAATTTATTTTCCTGAAATCCTTCAGCCTGGGTATTGGCAGAGTAGCGTTGGAGGTGTTTCAGAGGCACATACTTGAGGTTTGGAGACAAGAGAAAGATAATAATAAAAAAAACCCCTAAAGAACCCACTAAAAGCCAGGTGAAATTTCTGGGATTACTTCCTTCTCTTCACTTGGATGATTAACACAACAGCTCTCCAGAGCTCCCAGTGAACCTCCAGTCTCCAACACTCTCCTTATCACTTCTCCAAATACAAGCTCTCCTGTCTGAACTCTTCTTATGCTGCTAAACAAACATGAGAAAACAAAAGGGTTTTCTTCATGTTATTCCTCATGACCTTCACCCCTTTTGGGTTTATTGACTTTTAGCATGTTTTCAATATTAGTACCTACAGTCCCTAATTTTATCATGAAATATTTGCAATAACTCCAGCAGCAGAAAAGGACACTGGTGGAAACAATAATTCAGGCTTTCCTGTATCTATCTTTCCTTTGTGGGAAGATTTCATCTTCAGATAAAGAGTCATTATGTTATTGTGCCAACACTTGGGCTCTGTTTAGTCTAAAAAAAAATAATGGTATGATAGTCCTGGAAACATGTTCTCTTCAACTTCTCTTTTTCCGCTTAAAACATTTGAATGATGCTATAATAAAAAGCAGCAATTGTTGATTATTGCTTTTGCTAGCTATAATTTGAGTGTCAGAGTTGCATTCAAAGAGTTGTATTAGAATAGTATTAAAGAGGTTCTTCCTCAGATCACTGTTTACAACCCTCAGATTACTATCCACTATCAATCTTCCAGGTAGACAGCAAGGAAGTAGCAGTAAGAAGTCCAAGGGCAATAAGGAGAGACCTCAGGGCCTTGGGGTGACTGGTTAAGGGATCCGGAGCACAAGTAGTGCTTCTTTATCCCTTCAGTTGCAGGGTTTGATGAGGGAATAAACAGGAAGAGCTGGCAAATCAATACCTGTCTCTGAGACTGGTGACACTGGCAGGACTTTGGGTTCTTTGATCATGGGTTGATTTACACAACACCAGGCCTGCTGGCAACAGATGGGATACACCTGTCTCTAAGGGAGAAAAGGATCCTGGCACAAGAACCAGCAAGGCTTATTGAAATAGCTTTACACTGGATTTGAAAGGGAAAGGGCACAAAACCAGGCTTTCTAGAAATATGCTGGGGCAGCACACACCAATGTTTGAAGGACGATGTGTTAGCGAGGTCTCTGTCTGCTGTTTCAGTGGAGGTAGGGGATGGAGAGCCATGCCACACTAAAGGTGCAAGGGTTATTGATGAGTTAGTAACCATGGAAGCACCTGAGAATGGTCAGATAGGAATTTGGACTTCTCCCCGCAAAAAAGTGTGGGACAATTAACCCAACTGAAGTTCATCTACATTAATGCATGTAACATGGGCAACAAACAGGAGGAGCTGGAAGCCATTGTGCAGCAGGAAAACGACGATATAGCTGCCATCACAGAAACATGATGGGACGACTCACATGACTTGAGTGCTACAATCAATGTCAATACTGCAATCAAAGTTCTTCAGAAGGGATAGGCAAGGAATGAGAGGCAATGGAGTGGCCCTGTGTATTAGGGAGTGTTATGAATGTCTAGAATTTAACGATAGTGACAATAGGATTGAGCGTTTATGGGTAAGAATCAGGGGGAACACCAAAAAGGTGGAGACTCCTGGTGGGAGTCTGTTATAGACCACCCAATCAGGATGAAGGAACAGATGAAATATTCTACAGGCACTTGAGAGAAGTCTCACCATCGCTTGCCCTTGTTCTCATGGGGGACTTCAACTTCCCAAATGCAATATAGCAGAGAAGGAACAGTCCCAGTGGTTCCTTGAGTGCGTAGAGGGTAACTTCCTGATACAGCTGGTGAGGGAGCCGACTAGGGAAGGCACCCCACTGGACCTGCTGTTTGTCAACAGAGAAGGAATTGTGGAGGATGTGACAGTTGGAGGCCATCTTGGCATAGAGATCATGAAATGATGCAGTTCTCTATTCTTGGAGTAGTAAGGAGAGGGGTCAACAAAACTGCCACCTTAGACTTCTGGCAGGCAGACTTTGGCCTTTTTCAGAGACTGGTTGACAGAGTCTCTTGGGAGGTTGTCCTGAAGGACAAAGGAGTCCAGGAAAGATGAACATTCTTCAAGAAGGAAATCTTAAAAGTGTAAGAACAGGCCATTTCCCTGTGTCAAAAGATGAGCCAGCAGGGAAGAAGACTGACCTGGCTAAATAGAGTTCTGGTTGCAACTCGAAAAAAAGAGATTTTATGGCCTTTGGAAGAAGGGTCAGGCCACTCAGGAGGACTACAAAGATGTTGTGAGGCTATGCAGGGAAAAAATTAGAAGGGCCAAAACTCAACCAGAAATGAATCTGTTGAAGACAACAAAATGCTTCTACAAATATATTAGCGATGAAAGGAGGACTAAGGAGAATCTCTATCCTTTACTGGATGCAGGGGGAAACAGTGATCAAGGATGAGGAAAAGGATGAAGTATTTAATACCTTCCTTGCCTCAGTCTTATGTAGAAGCACCAGCTGTTCTCTGGGTACCCAGCCCTCTCAGCTGGAAGACAGAAAGCAGAAGGAAGGTCCCATCATCTAGGGGGAAATGGTTAGTGACCTGCTGCACCACTTAGATACACACAAGTCTGTGGGGCCAGATAGGATTCACCCAAGGTTTATGAAGGAGCTGGCAGAAGTGCTAGCCAAGTCACTTTCCATCACATACCGGCAGTCCTGGCTACCAGGGAGTCCCAGTTGACTGAAGATTGGCAAATGTGACGCCCAGTTACAAAAAGGGCTGGAAGGAGGATCTGGGGAACTACAGACCTTTCAGTCTGACCTTGGTGCCAGGGAGGGTTATGGAACAAATCATCTTGAGTGCCATTGCACCTATTTACAGGACAACCAGGTGATCAGGCCCAGACAGCATGGGTTCATGAAAGGCAGGTCATGCTTGATGAACCTGATCTCCTCTCTGATAATGTGACCCACTTAGTGGATGAGGGAAAGGCTGTGGATGTTGTTTACCTAGAATTTATTAAAGCTTTTGACATAGTTTACCACAGCATTCTCTTGGAGAAACTGTCTACTTGGATTGGCTTGGATTGGTGCATGCTTTGCTGGGTCAAACGCTGGCTGGATGTCCTGGTTTGAGAGTACTATGATAAAAAAATTCTGTGCTAAACTAAAACCACCCAGGACATGCTCAGCTGCTGCCATCTTGTTTATCTGGCAATTACAATGTGAGGGGGACAGCTGAGCTTATGGGGAAGAAAGGATGGGTCAGGTGACCCAAATGGACCAATCATAGTATTCCTTCCAGTGGTGCTCAATATAAAATGGCTCCTAAGAGAGCCCTTCTGTGACTGGTGAGCTAACAGGATTTGGATTTGCTTGTTTGTCATCTCTTCCTGTGTTGCTGATGTCCCTACATCCTGTTTTCTTGCTGGAGAAGAACATGGTCCACTGAGACAGGTTACCCTCCCCTGCCTCCCTGCGTAGGACCGGTACAGCCACTCCAAGGTTTTTGTAGACTGTGATCAAGACACTGGGCTCAGACACCCCCATCTGCTGCCAGGTCTAGTTTGGGACTTTCCAGTCATGGTGTAATTGCCATCTGAGGAGAGTGGGTTCATTATTTACATATTCATTTATAGCTTTGTATATAATTAAACATCATTATTATTTATTAATTTATTAGACCTACTCCAGTTTTGTTCCAATCCTAAGTCTCTCTCCCTTATTCCTCTTTTATCTTCCCCTGGGAGGGTAATGAGGGGATAACAGAGAGAATCTGTCACCCGGTTATTAGCTAAAACCATGACACTGGGCCCAAAGAGTTGTGGTGAATAGAACTAGATCCAGTTGGTGGCCAGTCACAAGTGGTGTTCCCCACAGCTCAGTACTGGGGCCAGTTCTCTTTAAGGTCTTTATCAATTATTTGGATGAAGGGATCAAGTGCACCCTCAGTAGGTCTACAGATGACACTAATTTGGGTAGAAGCATCAATCTGCTCAAGGATAGGAGGGCTCTGCAGAGGGACCTGGACAAGATAGATCAATGAGCTGTGACCATTGCATGAGCTTAAACAAGGCCAAGTGCCAGTTCCTGCATTTGGGTCAAAACAACCCCATGCAGTGATACAGGCTTGGGGAAAACTGGCTGCAAAGTTGCCTGGCAGAAAAGGACCTGGGGGTATTGATCAACAGCTGGCTGAATATGAGCCAGCAGTGTGCCCAGGTGGCCAAGAAGGCCAACAGCATCCTGGCCTGTATCAGAAATAGTGTGGCCAGCAGGACTAGGGAAGTGATTGTCCCCCTGTACTCAGCACTGGTGAGGCTGCACCTGGAATACTGTGTTCAGTTCTGGGTCCCTCACTACAAGAAAGGCATGGAGGTGATGGAGCAGGTCCAAAGAAGAGTAACGAAGTTGGTGAAGGGTCTATAGCACAAGCCTTATGGGGAGCATCTGAGGAAACTGGGGATGTTTAGTCTGGAGAAAAGGAGGCTAGGGGAAACCATATTACTCTCTACAACTACCTGAAAGGAGGTTGTAGCAAGGTGGGTGTTTGCCTCTTCTCTCAAGTAACAAGTAATGATGAGAGGAAATGGCTTCAAGTTGTGTCAGGGGAGGTTTAGATTGGTTATTAAAAGAAACATCTTTACTAAAATGGTTGTCAAGCACTGGAACAGGCTGCCCAGAGAAGTGCTTGAATCGTCATCCCTGGAAATATTTAAAAGACATGCAGATGTGGTGCTTAGGGACATGGTTTAGTGGTGGACTTGATAGAGTTAGCTGTCACACTTGATGATCTTAAAGGTCTTTTCCAACCAAACCGATTTTATGATACTGTGATTCCAAAACAAGTGTGAAAAACTAAACTTGTTCTTACTTAGATGAAATATTGTTAATCTGTTTTACGCTAAGATGGACTACTACTCAATTTCTTTTTTAAAAAAATTGTTCTTGTATTATAAAAATGTTAATACTACCCACCTTAAACTTACAACCTTAAAGAACAGTGGAATTTACTGGATTTACTGGAACCCATCAATTAGCCATAAAAAACATCTAGGAAGTTTCATACCTGAGGGAATATTTTACAAGTTATAAATAAAGAAGCTTCAGAATAAAGGACTGTGTGCCCATTGTCCTTTGTTGCCTAAGCTGTCCCTATGGTTCTTTTAGTAAATATAGATATAGGCAGGATGACTTCTGTATAAAAGTAACCTTGTCTGCTACAGACTTTTTTTAGGTGGTTTATATGCGTACCTGCGTTGTAGGACTATTTGAAAAATTAATTTGCAGGAATGTTTTCCTTTTTATTTGTGACAAGAAAATGAAGCACAAATAGAAAAGAATGGACCATACAATATCATAACAAATATTCTGCTTTCATGTTTGCTTCAGGTTTTTTGTACTAATTACACTAAACTCTTGCATTTGGCTTCCAAAATTAGGACAGCTAAAAAACCCACAAAGGTGTCTCAGATAGCTGACCAAGCCTGGGACATATGGTAAATAAAATTTTCCAAGAGAAACATTATTAAAAGAATAAATTAATTCAGAATTTACCATTACTCAAATGTTTCTAAAAAAATATAAGAGAAAGAACATCAAATTTACCTACTCCAAATTGAAAGCGAAGAATATTTGCTTGAATATGCGTTTGTATAAATCTAGAGTACACCTTTCTTTGGAATTTCTCAGACATTCTAGATCTGGACATTGAGTAGATTTTTACTGAAAATCTCAAAGGATCTGCACATGTATAATCTTCTTCTTCTGGCCTAATGAGGAACTCTGAACAAAATAATTTTTTGCTGTGTCTCTCCCACTGTGAAGGCAGTACATAGCATGCAGTCTTCCATTCATTGATAAAATTAGCCATCAGGAAAAAAACAAAAAACCCCACATTAAATAGCTTTGAATTAAAAAAAAATAAATCCTAGGGTTTAAAACCAAAAGAAAGTAGAAACAATGACCATTGTAACAAAAATTGCACCCCTTTGCACCACTAACAAATTAATATTAGAATATATGACTAGATGCTAGGCTGATATAAATTACTGCCAAATATTTGCATAATATACAGATCTACACTATCACCTCGGGGAAAGAATTTGTCAAAAGTTACCAGGAAAGTGAATCAAGAATGGGAGAATAAATGAAGAGGAAAATTATAGATCTATAGCACAGTAAATTATATCCTCCCCAGTGTAAATGATCTGAAACCAAAATGAAAATGAAAATTGACCTTGTCCTAGATCTATGCATGTGACTTTACGCCACATGCAGAGACTCACCTGAGCTTTATAAGGCAGTAGGTCTTTGCATTTCAACTACATCCCAGAAATGCTGACTTTTACTCCCCCTCTATTCACAAAGTACATAGATAGATGATAGATAGCACTTGGCCTGCGGATATTGTGGAAGAGCTTAGAAGCCGCCTTAATGAGATTCATAACTCATATATTTCAGAAGAGAAGAATTACGGAGACAGACATAGACCAAAAGTAAGTTTCTATTAAATAACACAGGATGGAGAGACTAAGATCCATCTAAGAGAGTAAGAGCAATCAGTAGGTTCTCAACAAGAATTAGCCAGCCCATTAAAAAACATCATGAATCCATGATCTAAAAGATAACTACTTCAGGACCTCAACAAGAACTCTTTATACTTTTAGGTGAAAAGTTTTCAGTTATACTCTGTATTCTATTGGATAAGGAGATATTTTGGGTTGATCTTTGATGTAACTGTGATTTCAGTGTGCTCTATGATGTAGTATTTACACTAAAATGTTTGGCAGCATTAAAAAAAGAAAAAAGAAACCCACTTCACTTACTGCACCCTATCTGGTAGAGTCATTGAACCTGACAACTATGTAGACAGGTAGGATGTTTGTCACTTTGCTTTCTATTGTACTGGAAAGTGATTCTGCTGAAAAACCTGATGGTTAGCCTGTAGGATATCAGAATAAGATGATTTTTTGGTGAAGATATTCTGGCAAAGTTGCTTGGCATAAATAAGCCCTTGATTTATAGACTTATAAATTTCAGTTGTTTTCATATACTGTGCATTTCACTCTAACTTTCAAAATGGATTAAATCTCCCACTTTATATCTACAAACAGAAAACATCTAAAGAAGAAAACAGGGATATTAACAGCTGTATGCAGGTGCTTTGGTATGACATTGAAGCTCATTGAGTGACTTCCCAGTAATAGTTCCTTGCCTGTCAGCCCCCAGGGGAGAGGAAACTGCCAAAAACTCCAGAAGATGACAGGATCAGGTACTGCTTTTAAAATATGGCATGCTCTCTAATTTTCAGATGATCCCCGAAGGGTTAAGTTGCTAATGTCAATCTTTTCTGAGTAGCATGCATCTGAGAAGAATGTATGTAAAATAATTGACAGACTTTGGGGGGACTTACTACTTGCTGGGGAAGCCTGGAAAACAGTATTGTGTTGTAAGATCAGGACCCTGACAGACAGCTATTCCATGCAGTGTTTGTTTTCTGTGTAAAACAGTCTTCTTTCTAACACAGGGTGTGACATATAATTCAGCTGGTAGCTCAAAGGTGAATTTCTTCACATCTTTGTTTCCAAAATAAGTATAATAATAACAATTGAAATGAACATAATTACATTTCAATTATTCATAGCCAATCTATTAGTTCTACTAAGTGGTCTTTATCTCCTGTGCTGTAGCTTTCACTATGGGCTAAGTTAAGTTTAATCATGTTACATTGCTAAGAGCAAATACAACAACATTTACCACAGTAACTTGTCTGAGTTTTAAATTAAATTTAAACGACTCTCTGTCTTGAGAGCTGTTTATATTCCTGTTGTCTTGACTGGATGGGATTATTACAATAAAGTAAAATAAAAATACAATAATAAAATAACTCTCAAGCTGCTTGTAACTTCTGTTACTTAAGGTTTATTTTTCACATGCCTCCTTGAAGATACTGCCTACTATGCTGATTTCTACACTAGGATAATCTACTGGGGTAGCTTAGGACATTGGTTCAGCGACAGCTGGAAAAGGTCCCCGCTTTTAGTCAGATGCGATTGGAATTCATCATAGATATATGTTTAATCTGAGAGAGAAAAATCTCTGATCTAATGCAGGTTGGGTTCTTTTTTCCTTTCTCAGTTAGAACCGCACCAACACATGAACTCTTAAGGGCATTCATGTAATATTGCTTATTCTATTTTTTTTTTTTTATTCCCAGCACAAAGCTCTCTTTTAACAGTAAGACATTTATGCAATATTTCAGGAACTTCAGCTATGCGAAATTGACTACTAGAACCATAAACCTGTATATTATTGCCCTACAGTGAACAAAGAGAAAATCTGAACTCAAAACCAGTACATTTTGTAGATGCATAATCAGTTTGATGTATAACTAACTGCGTAAGTGTAATCATATCCCTTTCTTTAATGCATGAAGTAGGAAGTGTACTTCACCTTTGTTATAATTAAGTCCCTGCTGGTGTAATTGTCAGCCAGTTCTCTGTGGGGCATACCAGAGTTGTTTAAAGTCACTAGGTCTTTGTTAGAGCAAAAACCCAAATGGTATGGGGCTGTAAAAAACACCCACTATAAGAATACTGTTCATTGCCTAATATCAGTACAGCAAAAGAGTCCTGACATACCCTGAAACCATACAGCAAAGCTGTCTTCAGTGTGCAGATTCAGGTTAAACCTGACTAATACACACTCAGATTTATGAATTCTTTAAAGGTCCAGTAAGTTGGAACTCATTTGCAATTGAAATAAAGTGTTATTTGAAAGTCATTCTTAAGAAAGGGAAAAAATGAAGAAAGAAGAGCTTTTCTGCTGAAGAGACTCAGGCAATTAATGAAACCTCTTCTGAAAATGGCATAAGAGCTTATAAATAAATAGTGGTTATTATCAGGAACAAGAGCAACGGTGACAGGACAGCCACAAGACTTTCCAGTGACAAATTAATTGATTTTTTTGAAGTTGTTCAGAACATAATATTGTAGCAGCACTAGGTAATTTAATAAGGAAGAAACCCAAATTTTTTCATTATCAGACTGTGGTTTCTACTGTACATTTCTCCTTATTCTTTTTAGCTTCTTGAGTGTGAAGGCCACCTCTTGCTCTAAAAGAAAGTAGAATTTGTCAAGGTTTCACTTTAAATGAATTTACTGGGAAATATTCCAGAAAAATGCATGTGGAACCTGTTTACTCACAGATCAAATTTTACACAATATTTTACTGCTGCGTTTACTTGTATAGTTTAAGTATTACAGATGGAGATATTCTTACTATTTTCTGATTAAAAATTCTGGGAGGACAATTGACAAGTAGTAGAGTTGCTACATGTATTCTTAGTGGTACTCTCACTGGAGGAGGAACATTAAGCTGCAGGATTCTGCTACTGACTTTCAGTCCACTATTGTAGAAGGTATTTAATTAGAGTTTTCTTAGCTTTCTCACTTTCCAGAAAAAGTAGCATTGTGTAATTAGATCAAAACACCGTCTACAGTGATTGTAGATTATTTTTGCATTGTTCAATGCATGGAGATTACCAGAGCCCCTTCAGTGCTTAGATTCTCTGTCACTACAACCACTTCAAGTAGGATTCATCACACTTTATGCACCTAGCAGGTTAGATGGCTAATTTACTTGATTGTTTAGGTTACCCCTATGGTAAACAGAAAGTCTCTGTTATTTCCACACCAGTGTTATTAGACATTTATGCCAAGTAGGATAAGTCACTGTATGGAGGTGTCTCTTTCTCGCACTGTCTACAGAAAGGGCCTAGACAATTAGCATAGATATGTAGCATATGAAGGCACGGACTCAGCTTGTGGTACAAGTGAGATGACAAGTGAGACAAGCTTCATTTTGCAGCTGTACTTTTTATACATTACTATCAGGATGTTTGCAATTCTTGATATTTCTCTGCCTTAAGCGAGCAACTATTTTGTTATTACTTCCACCATATCTCAGTCCAATTCTCTACCATCTCATGCGCCTCTTGTCCAGTACAATTGCTGATCACGCACTGTCCACGCTTAGCTTTGATACCTCAAGACTGTTTTTCTTTCCTCCTTATCACCTACTCAGCTCTTGTCCACTTTTACAAATCTTCTTTGTCCTTTTTCCGCTACATAGATGAAACATGTAATCTTTAAACATCATATGAGATGTATATCATGCTCAGTTCAGGGGAAATAGCTCTGACATTCTGGGTGCTTTTTGTTACTGTATTTGGAATTTATTTGGACTTTATAGTTATAGGACATGCTGGTCATTGCAAATCAGGCTTTCTGTATCCCCAGAGGTGAAGGTATACGTCTGCTCTACCTAGAGAAAAATCTTTTTAACTAGATGACTCACAAGGTGTTAGATTTCACCAGACATTTTTGCAGGAATACAGTACAGTTATAGGGAGAACTAACCTGAAGTGTAATAAAGAAAGAGATTTTCTATAGGTCAGGGACTCTTTATCTTATGGGTTTCCAAGGGCTGAGAGAATTGTTAACTCCAGGACTTTAATTCGTTGGCAAAAACTGGTTTTATCTGTGAGATAAAACTTACAAATTTTGTTAGAACATCTGTCCCCTCGGTCAGAATTTACATAGCAGCTTTATATCTTTTACTTTCCTAATAATGTAACTCTTAACACCATAATTTCTAAGAAGTCCAACCTGTCTTTTAGATTTAGTATTTATTAATGTGTTGGCCCTTGTTTTCATTATCTTATATTATTTTTTTAAGTGCACTTCTTTCATTTTATTATATTTAAACCTTAAATCAATAAAAAGCATAAAAGCTGGGTCGTTTGAGATTGGAGGAGCTATCCAATTTTATTAGTCCCTTTGATGGTAGGATCTAAAACATAAGCTATTATCACCATTATAGCTATAAGAAAAATTTATTTTTTGTTTTTATGGTGTGGTATGTTTCTTTATTTGGGGAATGACTACTAAAAAATTTGTAAGATAATGTGGATTGACAAGCTTCATTTTATAGTATTAAATTTAATTATACAAAAACTAATTTGTCCCATTAGAACTCTAGAGCTATCATAAAGTATTTTTAACTTTGATGTCTGCTGTAACTCTTGATGAAACATAAAACTTACCAGTTTGAGTAGGCCTTTTATTTCTTTAAAGAAATACTGCAGCTCAAAAGAATTTTGTAAGCTATTTGTGTAAGAAGGAATAATTCTTGGGGTTGCAGAAACCATCTGATTCTAGATAAGAAAAAAGTCAGCAAGATGTATGCTTTAACAAATACACTAAGCAGTTCTTTTCTTGGCTAAAAATCAACAGCTATTGCAAAAAAAAAAAAAAAAAA
>VZRW01008055.1:151037-207313 GCA_013398125.1 Aegotheles bennettii | reverse complement strand
AAAAAGGAAAGATTTTTCAACAGTTTATCAAACAAAACTCCTGACAACACTTGAACCTCTTTCTTTGTTTTCCTATTCAGGCATACTTGAACATTGGGAAATATTAATGAGAAAATAATCCAGTCAGGAAACAGGATCAACCATTTCGCCAAATTGTTCAGAGTCCCATATCATGGAAATTACCTTGTAACACTGATTGCTTTTGGTGAAATTTGAACATGATTCATTGGTCAAAATAGGGAGTTTTCTGTGCAGGAATGGGGAAGTAACAAGCAGTTTAGTCTCTCTAGGTGCACTGTAGATTTGTCTTATCAAATCATTTCACTCTTTCTAGAGTGTAGAGTTGGACTCTGGGTACAAAACACTTCTGGATTCGAAGTAGAACATTAAACAAATTATACGGTAGTTCAAACTACAGTTTTGGTCAGTTTAGTGGTAGGAAGCAGGGCTTGCAGGTTTGATTCCAATTTAAAACTTTCTCTAAGTTTGGGAGTTTTTGTATTTGCTTCACATCTGTCTAAACTGGACAGGTATTGTCTTGGGATAAGTGGTCAAGGCGAGCCACTACTCAGAAATCAGAATTGTTCTCTGCTACTCCCCTGCAGCATTTCAGGGGAAGATAAAAGGGGAATAAGAAAGAGAGGCTTAAAAGTTGGAAGTTAAAACTGTAACAGGTTTAATGAAATGGGGAACGGAGAGTAACAGTCTGGGAGAGGAATAAAATATACAAGTATATACAAAACCTGATTTCGATGATTGCTGACAAAAGTTCCTGAAACGTCTCTCATGGAAAAGCGAATGCAGGGAAAAGGGTCCAAAGCTCTTCCCAGCACCTGATGGATTTGGATTCTGCAGAGCAAGTGGTGAGCTGTTGACGAAGGGCAGGATTCCTTTCTCTGTCCAGGATGTCTCCATGTAGTGAGAAGACAAGGAAGAGAAGAGCAGGAAGGAGGGAACTTCCTGTTTTCCTGGCTTTTTATAGAGAGTTTGGCAGGAAGTTGGAAGGAATACAGATCCCTCAGTTTTCCCCATCCTGGGCCCCTTTCACAAAGGGTCCTAAACTTCACCCCCCTCTCTGGGTTCTCATACTAATACTATAAAATTTTGTCTGTGTCTTCTCAAACCACAACGGTTATTAATGTAAATGCTTTCCAGGAAATAAAAAAAACAAAAAAAAACAGGCAGAGCCAAATGACAGAGTGCACCTCTGAAGCTGGAAACCTTATCTATATTTGCTAATTTTGCTGTGGAGACTATTATAAGGGCATACCTATCTAGCTAATAGTCAGGGTAGTACACTAAAATCTCTGAGTATTTCTGTTGATAAAAATGCTCATGTTGATTAATATTTAGAGAATGGTTTCACAAAATCACAAAATTTCTATTATGTTTGACATACCTCTGGGTGATCTTTGAGATCTTCTCTCTAAATAATTAAAGACTGAAAAGTCTTTGGTGTCCAGCAGTTAACAGAAGCTGACAGGCAGGGGTATGTTGTGGTGGAAAAGTGGTGTGAAGGGCTCCCATCAAGGTCTGCTTGCTGTGTTCATTCGCTTCAGCTTTACCACTCAACCATCACTACCATGAGCAAGGCATTGATATATATATGTAGGAAAAAAATATTTCTAGGGCAGAAAATTCCTATTCTTTTCAATTGAATCTGAGTAGTAATCCTTAAAAATTGCTGCATGCATAGGAAAATTTCCCATGATAAACAACTATGGTAATCCAATCAAAGCTTGGAGTACCACCTCTTTTCTATTTTACTTACTAAGCAGCAGGATATTTCTGTTCTCCTAGGTGCTTTAAGCACCTTTTTGCTAAAGGTTTACCTGCAGGAAACTCAGTATTACTTAAGATGTCCCCTACACAGTGCAGGATAAAATATTACTTTAAAAATATTCTTAACAAATACAACAAAAAAAAAGACATAAGATTTTGGATGGGGGAAGTTCTTTCTAACCATATCTAACCATATCTAAATCATTGTTTCTTATAACTTATCTATAGGGAGGGAAAAATCTACTTGGTGTGTCCTGCATAAAATACACCTGTGGCCAAGGAGGTAAAGAGAGCCCAGCCTCTTTTTGTCCTCTCCCCAGTCTCAGCAGTCTCACTTACTTGCACACCCATGTGGCTTCTGCTGCTTTTTTGAACTATCATGGCACTGATGGCAGCTTCATCTGCATTTGGTCACAGAATTTAGGCTTTCATGTGAGCAGTGCAAGCTAGATAAAGTGGCTGCTCATCAGCTCCACATCTTCATAAGCTGTTCATATGTTCCTGTCTATTTCCAGATGAGAATATTAACACAGTCGTAATTAGAGTGTTAGCACACCAGCACAATGACAGTGCAAATGTCAACAAGAGCTGTTTGAGTGGCCTTTTGCTCTGTATTGTTATAGGAATCCAACCCTGAGCCAGACAGCCCAGTAGGAAAGCTTTCTTGAAAGGGTCTCAGGCACTTTCTTCTGTAGGAGTTAAGTGTGTGGAAGGTCTGGTTTGCTAACATCTGTCAGTCTGTCTGTTTTTTGTTCTGTTTTTTATGAAGAAAATGGTGTTCAGGCATCAACAGTGCCACAAAGATAGTATAGATAGTTGTATATAAGTGTCTGAGGTTTATTTGGTTGGCAGTTACGATTCTGTATGTGAACCTTTGATAGATGATCCTACTCTCCAGTCACAAAGTATATCAAGGGCATGACATACAGGAATCCTCAGCCTCGAGTCTTACTACATTGTCAGATATGATCACCTTTCTTTTGCACATGAGAAATTAACATTTTTATAGTAAAATGCTGACAATGGTGAAATGGTGAAAATAATCTCCTGAACAGTGAAACTAATACTTCCAGGGAGGAAAAAAAGGGGTCATAGATTATCATATTAATTCTTACGGCTTAATTCTTGTTGAACAGGTTGGATTTTTAATAGTACAATGAGCTAATGACTGCTGATTACTATCTTGACTCTTTTTGAAAGGTAAGACTAAATGAGAACACATCTACTTACTCCTAAAATAAATATTTCATGTTGTCCGGGATTAATGAAAAGAATGGATAGCTCCATCTATTCACTCACCTGTATTAAATATAACAAAATAGCTCTGCACTAAAGTTGAGGCCTCTTAGAGCTGGACCCTAAGAGTTGTAAGAAATCAAGGTTCTTTTGAGACCCTGCAGGTGGACTCCTCAGGTCATGTGCACTGACATCTGATTTTTATGCCGAGCTGTGGCCAGCCATGTATCCATTTGAATGCCCATAGGATTTTGTTGTTTGTTTCACAGTAAATTACACATGCTTGCATAGTGGATGCAAAACATTTCTGAAACAGTAAAGGTGCAAAGGAAGCCTCTTTTCCAAAGAAGGTGTCCTTGTTCTGTCCCAACAACTCAGCCCCTTTGCTAGCCCTCTGCCTTTAGCACCTCCCTGGTTGTCACTTTGTCATACGTGGTTCTGCTTTTCCACCACAGTCCCTCAGAGGAAGTGCCCTGGAATTCCTGCACCTTTGCAAATATCCGGAGAGGTGACCCTGCTCATTAGCTTCCTCTCCCATGCAGCAGCTTTGCTGTACTAAAGGAGTTTTTGTAAAGGTTGCTTTTGGGGAACCTTTGAAAAAAAAGTCTGCCCACCTACTTGACGTAACTGGAGTGCGGCACTACTGTGGATGAAGCCTGCAAAAATGTAACCAAACTAATTTTAAATTACTATATGACTTCCTTTTAATTTAAGAGCTGTGCATTATCTGAGGTGTGAGTTTGTACACACAGCAGAAGTGTGTTTTTTTAGGCACTCATGTGGTGTTGAAGGATCAAGCAGCTCAGGTGCCTAGTGATGTGGCCCAAGGAAAGCAGCATATGGCCTTCAAGTAGGACACTGTTGTACATGTCTACAATGACAAAAAGATGCAGAGCATGGAGCCATCACTTGCAGACCAAAGAAAGACCCCAGTGCCACAGGCAGGACCCCGGGCAGATACTGCCTGGTTGCTTCATCTCAGTAACATGGTTTCACCTTGAACCATGTATTGGTGGCCTATAACTTCCTCCTCATGTCCACCTGCTATACTTGGTTTCATTGTTATTCATCTTTTATATTTTGTTTAAGCAGAGTGGAGGAGTGTAGAGGACCTGTGTGAAAAGAGGGGTTGCTTGTTCCTTATGGGACAGAGGGAGAGACTGTGAAAATCTCAGCTGAGAGACCTGTAGTTCAAGCACAGAGCCTAGGAGTGCAAGCAGCAATGGCCTGAGGACCAGGGGGATGGATCAGAGCTTACTAGAGTTCAGAAAATATTTGAAGTTACTAAAACCAAGAATGGGAACAAGATGTTCAAGGACGGTGAAAAAAGGAGCAGCATAGCAACCTTTTACATCTATTCAATCTTTCCTACTCACTTTGAACTTTATCTGCTTAAGAAGTTAACTATTCTAGTTCGCAATCTCATAATACTTAGGTTTTTTAAAGTTTCAGACTTCTGATCTTTGAGCATCTCACTGATGTGAGCTCCTGTCATTCTGTTCTGCAACAGGAATGTGAGATTCTGGGTGTTGTGTTTGCAGCTAAGAATATTATCGTAATTGGTATCTGCATAACACCAGAAATTAATTATAATAAAATGTAAAAATTTAGGGGTAGAAATATGTTCCCTGCATTGTTAATCTTCACTGTATATTAGAAGTATACAGATGAGCAGGATAGACTTTTAAATCTGTTTTGTAAATCTCCATCATAGGGAGCAAATGCAAATGAATAAACTGCTAATCAGATTAAAGAATTTGAAAATATTGACAAATTTTATTAATTTGCTTCTGGAAACTATATTATGAAATTACCCTTAAGTGAGGTATGATTGATTGGTAGTGGGAAAAAAAGTCACATCATAAGCTGAAGGAGTGGCAAAGAAAGCATATTCTGCTTTACAGGACACTTGATGGTAGGAGAAACATATAATCATTGACAACTGTATTGCCAGGATGAACAAAATGAGGTTGGAGATAGAATATGAAGATCAAGACAACAGAGTTTCCCTGATCTCACCTAGAGAAACAGCGTCTTGGTATAGATGGTCAGGGCGAGCCACAACCCAGAGAACAAAATTGCTCTGTTACTCCCTTCCACTCTTCCAGGGGAAGATAAGAGGGGAATAAGGAAGAGAGACTTAAAGTTTGGAAGTTAAAACTATAACAGGTTTAACAGAATGGGGAAGGGAGAATAACACTTGAGAGAAGGAACAAAGTATACAAGTATATACAAAACCCAATTCCAATGATGTCCAATACAAGTTCCCAAAAGTCTCTCACAGCAAAGCTGATGCAGGGAAAAGGGTTCAAAACACCTGAAGGAGTTGGATCCTGCAGAGTGTGTGGCGAGCTGAATGACAAAGGGTAGGATTCTTTCTCTGGGATATCTCAACACAGAATTGGGGAAGCAACAAGAAGGGCTGGACTTCCTGTCCTCCTGGCTTTTATAGAGTGTGGCAGGAAGTGGGAGGGAATATGAACCCCTCTCTGTTTTACCTGCCATGGATCCCCCTCAGGTCTCTAAACCCACACCAAACTCCACCCCCTCTCTAGGTCCTCACACTAATACCATAAAATTTCACCCGTGTCCCCCAGACTGTAACAAATGGTACACAAATGGGAAGCTGAAAGACCTGTCTCCAAAGTGATTAACGTATTAAACACCTGAAAAAGCAAATGGATCTGTTTCCTGTGTTTTTTCTCTCCTCTACATTTATATTAATATGATAAAAGAAGAGATATTTATAAGGCTTTTACTGGAAGAGTGCATGTCACAGTTTCTGAAGTACTTTCTAATATATGACCTGTCATTTAGAGTGATTGCATGCCTCTATATGAGTAGAAAAATTTTACAAGGGATAAATAAAATAAAAATGATGTCTAACTTATATGCTTGAGATACAAGAATAAAAAAGGCCAATGTGTATGCATAGATAAGGCCATGGATTCTCTTCTGTAGTTCTTCTATGCTTTTAGGTGATCTCAGTCAGAATATTTCCTTCTGAGTTATAACTCTGTGAACTGTGATTAAGGATAAGGTACAGTAGCTCATCTTTTAATGTGTGTGAACGAGAGGACAGTAAAATATGTATTATTCATGGTCTAGGGGATCTTTCTTCTGAAGTTTGATTTTTGACAACTGCTAAAGAGTAGCTGCTGACAATATAATGTTATAAAGGAACAAATATACCTTTTGGTGTTTACCTGAGTCTAGTGTATGAATGTTCATAAAGGGAAGGAATTAAGGAAAAGCTTTTAGAAGTATGCAAGGCATACAGAAGCAAACAAAGCTGCTTCTTTTCCCACTCTGTTGTGGTGACTGTGAGAGGAAAGAGTCATGTCCGTGTTCCAGTCTGTGAGCTGCTGCTCACGCATAAGGGAGATGACACACATACTCATGTAAGTAAGAGCAGGAGAGACACCTTTCAAACTCTGTTACTGTTGCGAGCTTTTCATGTCCTACCCTCAGGACTACATTCCTTCTTCCTTTAACTGTGTGTGACTCAAAAACTGTGTATAGGCTACAGTCACTAAAAGGTGACCTTCACAGTACAAAGGGATAGGAAAAGCAAAAAAGATCGTTCTTTTTGCAGGGGAACTTGATAGAAACATGCAGTGCACAAATAAAGGCAAGCATGATACATGGTCACCTGGAAAGAAGTGGGCTCAACTCCTCGGTCTTTGGGGAGCTAATGTCAGTGACCTAAAATATGCTGGCCCAGTGGAGCTCTAACTTTGCTTGGGATTATGGCCCTGAAGTAGAGTGCATGCTTTTCCTCTGCACTTTGACTTGAAAAATGTTTCGAGATGGGATCTCACCTATTTACAAAAAATCTGCTATTTATTCATCATCACCCTGAATCTGTCTAGGATTTTACTGCTTGAGCTACAGAGGCAAGGCTCTGGCCTTCTTGTCTTTTGGGATATTTAACTCACTGAGATGAAAATGTCACCAAGATGGAAAACGAAGCACTTAATAAAATTAACTCTCTTTTTATTTCTCTTCCAGAAAGTATTTAGCTCATTACAAATAGCTGCAGAAAGATTTTATTGTAGATACTTTGAGAAATATGTTTATTGCTTGCAAGTTACTGTTTGTTAATTATTTTATCCAGAGTTCTCTAATTAAAAGCTTCTGTCCTTTTCTACTTCTAGTGACTCAGACAAAACATATAACAATAAAATAAGTTCTAATGAAAAGTATAGAATCCAATAAGTCAAATGTACTTTACCACTAAAACAATGTGATAAAGACTAGCTGAGATGAACATTCATTGCGTTATCATTATGGTATGCCCAGAAGGACCAAAAAGATGAAAACAACATCTGTTTACAGATGAATTTTCTGTTTTTAGAAAAAGAATTGTTGTGACCCCAAGATCACAATAAAAAGAGGCAACATAAAGTTACAATTTGTTCCTTCTACTACTGCAGGCTTGGCTCTTTCAGAGTGTACAAAAAAATATCCCTTACTTGTATCTTCTTACGGTGTAAATCTTACTCATAGGATCACAGTGATAATCTGAAGTACTGTCACTTAAAATACACCAGTCAATTAAGTAGTCTCATAGGCCAATAAATCATGTCACCCTCTCACTCTCTGCTCTGCCTGCCCCTCCTTTTAATAAGATGTAAACATTTAAGGAGTAGTAAACCTGTATAGGATGAAGAATTGGGAGGTCTTCATGCTCAGCCTGCTATACAATGTTTGGTGTCTGTTTTCCTCTTGCTTTTTTTTCTGTATTTATGACTAATAATGAACTCATCAATTGCAGTGGCTTAGTCAGCATGTAATACCAATGGTGTAAATAGAACTGGCAGGTACTCCTAATTTACAAATATGTGAGTGATTGCAAGATCAAAATCCAAAGACCTGTACCATCCATGCCTGGTTAAAGCAGGCATACATTTTCATTCTTGTTCTGGTTTTGCAAATGGCCAGGGCAAGCCACAAACCAGACAGAATTTGTTTCTATCACTCCCCCCAAAATTAGAAGGGGAGTAAGGAAAAACAGGCTGAGCGGTTGGAAATTCAAAACTTTAACAAGTTTAATGGCACAGGGAGAAAGAGTTAACCGGTGGGGAAAAGGAAAATATATACAAAATATACAACCCGAGCTCAGATGACTGGCGTTACAGGCTGCTGAAAAGGTCCTTTACTGCAAAGCCGATGGGATGAAAAAAAAGTCCAAACTCCAGCACTCAGTGCAGTTGGAATGCTGGAATGCTGCAGACCACGCGGCGAAGCTGGTAGCCAAAGCTGGGCCTCTTCTCTGGTCTCCACGTGGCGAGCTGCACGCAGGGAAAGTGCAGGAGCGAGGCAGAAGGAGACTGAAGCCGGAGAGACCACGAGGGCAAGCAGGAGAAAGAACTTGGAGAGACCACCAGGGCAAGAGAGGAGAGAGAACAGAACTCGGAGGATCCACGAGGGCAAGAAAGCAGGAACCGAACTCCGAGAAACCACAAGGACAAGAGAGAAACGCCCCCCCGTCCTCCTGGCTTTTATGGAGTTTGGCAGGAAATGGGTGTGGAATACTGGAACCTGATACCTGATACCCAGACCCCTTTCACAACAGGGGCCTAAACTCCACCCCTCATTCACTGGGTCTTGGCAGCAAAAGCCAGTAAGATTTTGTCTGCCCCTTTCAAACTATAACAATTCTTAATCTGAAGCATGTATTAACCTTCCTTTGAATCAAGGGCCAAGATGAGGTTCTAGTAGTAACTTCTGGGGAGACTACCAAAAAAAAAATAATGGTTGAAATATATGCCTGTCTGAAAGCATCTGCTGTCACCTGATAAAACAACTGGAGAGTTGCCTTTTTTGTCTTTTTCATTCATGTAGGTGTTTCAGAACTTGTGTAGTTATGTTCCATGTTGAACAGAATTTTTGTTTTGTGTGATTTGAGCATTTCTTTGAAACCTAGGTACATTCTGTGTTTTAGCCTTTCTCTTACTCTATTCTAAGCATGGCTTTACCTTTATATTTTTCAGAATCAGACCTGCCATGTAAACCACCTAACAGGAATCTGTAGTGCTATTTTTATTTTTTTTTTGGAGTGAGACAGTATGGAAGCTCAATCAGCAATTCAAAGTAATTGTGCTGGGTCTGGTTGGAATGGAGTTATCTTTCTTCATTGCAGCCTCTATGATGCTGTTTTGGATTTGTAACTAAGTATTGATAACACAAGAATGTTTTTACTATTGGTGACCAAAACTTCCACAGCATTTTCTCTCTTCTACACTCTTAACCACCAGCTATTAGGCTGAGAGTGGACAAGAGGTAGAGAGGGTCACAATGGGGACATGTTACGGTTTGAAGCTTTTTGTCCTTTTTGGAGACCTGTCTCAGAAAGGAACTAGTTATTCCATAACAAACTTCCTGCCAGAATTGATAAAAGGCGAAGAAATCAGGAACTATCTTCCTCTTTGACTTCTGCTTTTCTGCCGTGTCAGCTGCCCTTGCATTCCTGAGCGAAGGGGGGGAGAAAAGGAGAGAGAGAGAGAGAGAGAGAGAGAGAGAGACAAGCTGCTTTTCCTTATCAGTTTTCTTCATCTGCAGAGACTAACTGTTTTTTTTTTTACCTCGGCTTCTTCTGCATACCAGAAGAGAACTCTTTCTTCCCTGGATTCCTGGTTTCAGGATTTTGTAAATATATTTATCCTTTTCCCTTCCATTTCCCTTTTACCTGTTATTCCCTTTTTTCCCTGTTTTCATTAAATTAGTATAGTTTGTTTTCAATTTCCAAGCGTTTTTTTTTTGTTTATTTCTTTCCTTCCGGAAAGAAGTGAGCAATAAATATTGTCTTGAAATTCGCAGTCCGCCCTGGCTGTGAAACCGAGACAGGACACATTACCCAAACTGATCAGAGGGACATTCCATACCATATGATGTCATGCTCACCTATCAAAGCTCAGGGAAAGGAGGAGGAAGGGGGTACATTTGTGATTGTGACATTTGCCTTCCCAAGCAGACGTTACATATGATTAAACCCTGTTTCCTGAGAAGTGGCTAAACAAATGTTTATTCACTCATTCAGAAGTAGTGAATAATTATTATTATTGCTTTCCTTTGCTTCTGTGCACAGCTTTTGCTTTATCTATTGAACTGCCTTTATCTCAAGGCACAAGTTTTCTCACTTTCATGCTTTCAATGCTCTAGCCCAGCCTGCTTTAGGGGAGTGAGCAATGGATGGGTACCTAGTTGCTGGTTAGGCTCAACTCACCACAGTAATACACATAACATAGGTAACAACAATTGCAAATATTCCTTTATCAAAATATCTTGAAATACTGAACTCCAAGAACAAAGCAAATAAAGGATTTTGTTGGTAAAGAACTATCTAGGTGGAGTTGGTAAACCTAGATGCAAAAACAGTCCAGAATCTATCTTGAACTGTATCCTTCTGACCTTGCAGACATCTCTGTGATATTCCAAAAGAATTCCCTGTGTGTCTAGGGAGGAATCTGCTTCTATGCTGAGTAGCATGGTTCAACCTACCACCTAAATCAGGACTCAGAAGTGAAAAGTTCCTGCAGACCTCTAATAGGTGCCTGCTTTGGTAGGAAGGCACAAAGTAAATGCAAAAAAACCTCAAACCAGTTATAGAATCAGTCATTTTCAGACTGCATTCTTCTCTGAAAACCAACAAGAAGAGTACAAAGGAAGTGGTGGTTTTTAATATGTTTTCATGCAAATCCTAGAACAGTTGTGCAGGAAGTGAGGTACCTCACTTCAAATAAAAATTTGTCCTGAAGGAAGTCAAGCCTATGTTTCTCACATTCCCAAAGAGTGCTAACTGATCTATATTTTAGCCTAGATTGAGATAAGAGATTATGAGGTAGAGAACTTTACTTTTCTCAATGTTCAGCCAGTAATTTGCCTCTACCTTTTTTTGTCTCCTGCTGGCATTGCAATTGTTTTTGAGATCTCTTATTTATCTTCATTCACTCTCGGTCTATAGTTATTTCTATTCTCATCATGTTCTTGAAAGAATTTCCATTTTCCAGTGCCTGGATACTGAAGAATCAGTCATGAGACTTACCTCACTGGAATAGTTCCAGTGTGCTTAGGAGACAGATGAAGACTTCAGCCCTGGTGTCTGACCCACATGAGAGATCGTTTGACATGAGTACCTGCACATCTTTCTTTCATAGTTTGTTTTCAGATTCTTTCTAGTCTTTGACTTGAAAACTGACATATGAGTGACTTGCTTGATATATTCAGACTTTATTTTTGTTGGATTCAATACTCAGACACTTTGTTTTCATGTTGGGGAGCTGCTCTTTGTGCAACTTGCTTCCTTTCTAATGGTGCACATCTGCACTGAAGTGCTGAATATCATTTGAAAGACTGACAGTGATTTTTAAAAGTCCTCACTAGTGCTTTATGATTTGTAATTTTCTGTCCTTGAACAACTTAGTCAAACCTTCCACAGGTTAACACTATTGCAATACATTTCTTTACAAAATGGGCTCACCTTGCTCAAGTCATGCTGATGCAAAACCTTCTGCCTGCCCCTGCCCTGTAAGCAAAGTTGCAGGCCATCTCTCTGTCATTAAAAGATACACTTGTATCATATTCATGCTGAACATTTTTAGGATTGAATAGAGGGTTCTCAACCCCTTAATACTTACAGGGTGGCTGAGTCATGAACAGGTCATTATGTCCATGCTATATAGATGAGATCTAGTAGTCGTGGAAAGTATTAACATATATCTGAGGTGTTTAGTTTAAGCTACATGAAGTAAACTGAAAGCCTTTATTAATCTATCAACTAACTGAAGACAAGTCACCTGCAGTACTGGTTTTACTTTTTTTAGAGTTTTATCAAGATATTTTGGAAATTAGCAAATATGTCTTTGTTCGTAAAGGCAGCAAGCCAGAATTTCAGAGAGTTTTTAATTTTTATGAGATTTTAGATTAGTTTTCCACTTTCAATTCAATGGTGTGTTTTTGTCATCACAATGAGAAAGAAGAGAATTCCCATGCCAGGAGGAAAACTTCAGTGGTAACTGATAATCAATGATGAAACTCAAACCTGTGGAGAAACAGTGAGTTTTCTGTTGCTCTGCTCCTTGAAGATCTATTTTTTTCACCTAAACCAGACAGGTTATGTTCTTTGATTGCACCTGTGTAATGTTTGTTTTAGGTTTCCAGATGTTAAATTAATTAAATATAAATGATGAATTAGGTTCATTAATGTTTAGAGAAGTTGTGTGTACTATTTGAATCTTCTGTGTATGTATTATGCTCAGATTTTGTAAATTAATTTATTTTGTTCTAGAGTTTTTTGTTATTTTGTGGTCATAAAGTGATTTTAATAGATTGTGGTTTTACTATTCTTTTATTCTACAACATTGAAGATTTCAGATATTCTCACTTCAATCTGGTCAGTGTCCTAACTACAACTGTTACCATTGTCTGAGGGATGGGACTTTGGTTTGTTATTAAAATAGTTATTCCTCCCCTGTACCTGTTCTTCCCTCCTTATGGTTATTATTTTGATATCAAATGTTTGCAGGAGCTTGAATCGTACTGGGTAATCAAGGTTTTTTAAAAAAAAAAATCCAACATTCAAGCTTGATTTCCCATCCTGCCAATGTAAACACACCCTAAAAGAAAATTGTAATATACCACTATACTGTAAACACTCCATTAGGAAGCTTAACATTATAGTGTTTACTGTGCAAAATTTGCATATTCTAAAGACAGCGTGATTTTGCTAAACCATAGGTGACATCCTCTTGTTTTAAAAAGCAAAGAGTAGCTTTGTAAAAGTAAGCTTATCCAGACCTGTGGAACTGAGGACACTAATCTAGGAATTTTGCTTTAGTTTTTCTGATAATTGTGAAATAGAGACCTCTAAAACACTACTGTGTTTCTTCAGGGTTAAAGTAGAATTGTAGTTTTCGGCATACTGTGAATCAGTCCTCATATGAAAAAAGGAGTTTACTCCCCCAAAACCAAATGGAGAAAAATAAAAAATAAAAACCTCAGCTCTGAATTTTTCCTGATATCTAGAAGGCCAGTGTTTCTTAATTCTTACGTCATGTTTCTGTTAGTCCCAAATTAGAAGTTCATATAACCTTTTTCCTAGTTGTGGAATCAATACAAATTGTAAAAAATAATCATGACAGATTTGAAGAATCTCTTTTATTCTCAAAACTGATCTTTCCAAGAATGGAGTTCTTTAACATAAAATATTAATATCAGTCATGGGATTCTTATCCAAAGTAGTAATGTCTGTAAAAGCAATTTTGTAATTAAATTTAGCACCATATAGCACTCCCTCAGAGAGTAACTAGAAATCTATATATAGAGAGGGACTTACTATAATCAACTTAGAATCCTTTAGGCTGTCTCTCTCAAATACTGTTGTCACATCCAGAAATAATAAGATGACAATGGAGATTTTGTTAACCTTTATCTTTTTCTGTTTTCATCCAAGATCATTCTGAATCAAGAAAATGATTGACAGGGGCAGGGCCAGAAGCAGTGTACAGAAGATGGAGAAAGGACAACTATCTTCTTAACAGTGAATCTTGATAAATGTCTGTTTGGTGAAAGTAGCTTAAAGGAACATTTTCAAATGTTGCTTGGCCTGACATTTAAAATACATAACAGAAATTTCTTATTAAGCCTAAATCCCTAGAAATATCTTCTTTTTGTTTGGGTTTTGGCTTGTGTTTAGTTATGCTTAAATAGGGAATGTTATGGTTATGCTTAAATATGGAAATACTATACACTGTTCTGATTGAACTGTGATTTAAATTACTTCAAATCCGGGTTCAGATCCTCTGTTCATGTCTAGCAGATGGGAAGTAAACACTAATGTTTTCATGACACTATGTCATCAGGTGATTAAAGGAACAAGTCAATATTAAAATTTCTTGCTGTGATGAAGCCTCTAACAAATATGTAGAATAGAAACTGTAGTAAAGAAGTAGTAAAGAAAAAAGTCTGAAGCAGAAGGCAGGCACACAAAAAAGACCTTTACAAATGTCCCTTGACTTATAACTCTTCCTAGCATTTTTAAAGCTTGTGTTGTGAATGTTGAGCGGGGCAGGAATTGTTGAGGTGCTTGAGGATGGGGTAGAAGGTTGCAGGCACCCCCTGAGAGCTGCAGAATTCATCTGGGTGGAAAATGCTGTGCTTCTAGGGGAGTCAGTGGGAGAGGGAATTGCCAGGGGAAAGGTATTTCCTAGCACCCAGTGAGCAAGTTGCTGTCCCATGTCCAGTAAGGGCAGCCACTATGTTCCAGGTGTGTACTGAGTCTTCTCTGTTCCTCTGTTCCTCTGTTCCTAATTGTGCCAAACAGATGACAAATACACCTGAGGGCTAAACAGCAAGTTGGGCTTCGAAGAAAAGTTTGGGGTTCCTCTGGGAAGGAAGTTGTAGAGATTGTGTAACTGGAAAAATAAGCAAATTACATATTCTTTGGCACTCTTAATTCCAGTAGAACCCCAGCAAATTGTTTTGTCATGCAATAAACAGTTACTTTAGAGTCTGCTGCAAAATGAGCAACTTTACTTAAACTCTTTCCTGTTAAATATGAATAATTTCTCTAATGCTTATGAGGGAAACTCAATTACAGCCAAGAGCATTTTATGTATCTCTCTGTTGAAGTGGCTATTACATGCAAAAAAAATCAATCAAACAAAATCATTGTTCATGCAAAACCAACTGTGTGACTATTTTTCCCCTTGGAAGACTAAAAAGCAGGTGTTCAGGGTTTTTCTGCTCTCTATTATGGACTGAAAGGTTTGGAATAACAAAACTCATTACATTAGTGGTGACAGCTCTGACTAGGAAGAGAAAACTCTTCCTGGTAAATGCTCTTAGAATAATATGCTGGTGCATTAATAACAGGAAAGCTAGGGGTGTCAACAACACAAGGAGCAAATGGATTACAACCTCTCTTCTGAGATGGTCTCTCAGGAAAGATGCAGCTGGACAATTTAAAAAACAAACAAAACCAGTTTATCCTTTTCTTGACTCCCTATCTCACTCCTGCTCCCAAATCCTTCTCTTCAACTTATGTTTTACTCTTACTATATGAAGTAGAAGAACAGAGAAGTCTTCTTGAACAAATTAAAATGGGATAAGAAGGATTTCTGTCTACTTTTCACTCTGAGTTAAATCAGAATTTTCTTTCCTGTCTCAGAAAGCTTAAAAAAACCCCAACCAAACAACAAAAACCCCCACATTTGCCCAAATCAATCTTTTCCTTCTCCTTCCCAAGTCACAAAGCTGTGCTGATCTTTGGGAGACTTTTCTGTTGCACCTTTAATAACATGTGTGACTTTTAAGAGGAAAATTAAATAAAATTATACAAGCCAACACCACGTCTAGATGATAAGTAGCCTTGAAAACTTCTAACTCAGACAAATGCTTATAAAGGCCTCAATAAAAGTTAATGCTCCTGGTGTTTGATTCTGATGGGAAAAAATTGTAAAATGTCAGCATTGCAATAAATGCACTAAAGGGTGAATGCCACATTTAAATAAATAAAGCCTTATGCCTGAAAAGCAAGAACACTAAAATCCATGAGTACATAATAAGAATGTATTAACCTGATGGGCCTCATCTGCTTTTGCTCAGATGATTGTGAAATGGGAGTAAATCTGAAGAACTGGAGAAAGTTACACACACATGAAATAATAAAGATTAAGTAAAATGACGTGTAGAACTACAAGTTACTTGGACATCAGCAACTGCTATTTTTTACCCAGTTGTGAATGTCCCCGTACAGCAAAATCTCTTTCCTTTTTTTGTTATATGTTTAAACGCATACAAGGAGACAGATTTTCAGTGTTGTTCATATTACTGAAAACTTTCAGATTTTCAGTAAAGCTATAACTTCTCCTAAGGTATGTGCAGTCAGCTGATGGTGTAGAAAATATTGTTTTACTTGTTAAAAGTTTGTATATCAACTTTGTACAGTGGGATCACAATCTGGTTTTGGAAATCACTTTGTGATTAAAAGTTGTAAAATTCAGACATTTAGACTGATGTATAAACTAACAGCATGACAATGATAAATATCACAAGTACGTTTTTGAGACTATATCTCAAGATTTTGACATTTGAGAATGTCCTCCTTTTGATAGTCAGTTTACTACATGCTGCTTGTCATTAGTAAATACAAATGTCATCCTGCTGTGCTATATTTGTTATGCAATCTCATTGACATGCAACAGTTTGACAGCAGATACTAATTTAATTTCTCTGGCTGTTGACTTAAATTCATTTACTCTTCCCTCTATTAACAGCATTTACTGCAAAAACTGAAGCATAAGGATGTGGTAACAGATATATTTCCCAGCCTCATAGAGGAAATGATATTTCTTCTTTGATCAATGAAAATGCTGCTGCCAGTATTTGGGGTTCCTTGCTAGTATAGCTGGATGTCCAGTAAATGTCAGAGGTGTAAAACAATACTCCAAGGAGATATCCTACTCCTGTTTCAAGGTTGCAGAGTCCCTCTTTCATCCAGATCCTCGGGAACCTGTTGAAAGACTTCCCATGCTCACTTAGCTAATGTGAAAGGGCTTCTGTTGTGTCTTTGCCCTTCAGCATTGAGAGTGGCCCTTGTCTTTAATTTCACTGTGAGGTACAGAGTGGGTAATGGACTTTCAGTGTAATTTATTTCTGAAGTTAAGCCTGCTTAAGCTATTCTCAAACATTTTTTCCCTACGAGTCACCTGGTACATGATGTATGAGTCTTTCTCTCCCTCCCCTTTACTCCTGATTTCTCCCTGTTCTCTACTAAACCATTAAAAACTAAGCCTTTAGGGAGATAGTGCGGTAATGGTCCTCTTGAGAAAAATCAGAGATTGGAGTTGTATGGAAAGCTAGCAGATGTGCTCACATAATACAATATGTGAACAGATAGTAGCATTAAAGTTTTTGAAGTGTTTGTCTTTTATCAAATATCCAGGAATAAAGCAATTACATACAACAGAAAGCAGAGGAAGGGTGAAGCTCCTGGATATTTAGAGTTTGTGCTTGGGTACCGTGTTAGCTGCTTTTCCGTGAGAGGCAAGCAATTACTTACCTGACCCGTGTGTTGTCTCAGGTGTTTCTGCTTTTCTAGTGGAAGAAACTTGGACACTTGAGAGATTGCTCTGCTGCCTCCTTTCCTCTCCCCTCCTAAACTTCAAACCTGAGCTTTATGGCATTTGTTGATGTTCAACCTGTTGATATGACACTGAAGCACATAAGGTAGAGAAGATTTATTGTATTACCATGTGGTTTGTCGATGTGTGATTTGTCTTTCTATCAGGAGGTTACTTTATTGAGATCATAACACGAAAATCAGTTTTTCATTTCAACCTCTTACTTGTTCCCCCTTAATTTATTGAAACAAGTTTGCAAAGAGTAAGAGAAATTAATTTCCAGTGTTTTTAAAGTAGGAGAGCAATGCTAAAGATGAGAAAATTGTTTTACAATAGACATGAAAGTAAAGTTGTGAAAATGGAAAATTAAATGCCCTCACAGTGTTTAATTGAATATGTTCAACTTTGATGAAGCACAAAGGCCTTGCTACATATTTTAAGTTGGCAGGTAATAAATTTTGAGGCATAAAACAAAAGACAAAGTGGAGCAGTTACTTTTTCTCTTTCTGATCTGTTGATGAAACATAAAGTGAATGGCATTAAAAACTGGACATTATCCATTCACAGTAATTAAATCAACCATGGTGTTTATGTGGTATCTTAGGCTTGGAAATAACAGGAATATTGCAGCAAAAATAAATGATTAATGGTGCTATTTTTTGCCCAAATGAAAAGATTAATCTGCAGCTGGAAATGCCAGTTAATTATGTGACAATTAAATAAGCAAATAATTGTACAAGTGTGCTATCATTTAGTATCCTTCTTTGTAATATAAAAGGTTCCCATATTGGTCCTCTTTCTGGTGTTTCTATATTGACTTCTATTGATAGGTGGCATGTCAGTGACCTCAAAAGTAGAATGTAGATGGAAATAATTTGCATCTAAAAGCTGTCATTTTACTGTGTTTACATGATGTCTAACATAATGAAGCAGTTAATTTCACTGGAGTTGCTGCTATAACTATAATAAACACTATTCAAAAGACACATCTACCATCTTCAGTGTGTTTACACAATTTAAATGACAGGAAATACGTTGGGGAGCCAAGAAAGTACTCTGACTTTTGTATGTTAAATTAAGGAATTATTCTGGTTACAAGCCAAAGTGTCAAAGGAAAACTCTAATGGCTAATAAGGTTATTGTTAGAAAAAAATCCCCAGTAGATTTGGAAATATTTATCAGAACGTACCTAGATAGAGAGAGCTGCATGATGCTGATGTCTGCAGGATCTGAAGGAGACAGACGGTCAGCAACTTAAAAACTTTCAAATATACATGGGACAGAAAGAAAGAGAATAAGAATTCAATGGAAAAATAAGCCTTGATGATCATAAGTCTTCAACTTCTTTGAAACATGTGAGCCATCTGAAAGCAATTCCATTCAAACTAAAAGATTTCATGAGAGGACCCAAGGCTCACTAGACACCAAAGCTGAACTGGAAGCTCAGCTGCTGCTCATAAAACTACATTTGTAGATGAAGACGACAAGTTAAAACAAAATTTTAATGGGATCATACCTCACAGACAGATGAAAACTTATTAACTGTAGATGGCCCAACCCTAGAGAAGGAAAATAGAATAGAATGAATGGACAGGACTCCTTAGTAGCTAATGAAAATACTGAAAAATGCCTGTGAGAAGAACAAGCATTTGGATAGTCATGAACATGAACGTAGGTGACATAAATGTTAAATGGATGATCCACTCTGAAAAAAACCCCAAGTAGGAGATAAAAGTAGGAGATGGAAAAGATAAAATTAGCTGTAGTGAGTATGAATCACATGACTTAAATTCAAAACATGTAATATGTAACATGTATAAATATATGTGCCTAGGAAGAGAGTGTATATGTGGGTATTTTATTTACTTATGCAGATCTGATAACTGCAAGACTGCAGAAGCAAGGGAGTAGATACCAATAATCAAAAGCTAATCAGTAATTGAATTTAGGGCATCAAAACTGGGTTTGGCTTTGCTATAAGCCATAGAAACAGGCACATGGCACAGTCAGAATGAAGAAAGCTTAGCCAAAATGTTTTGAAAAGATCCTGAGTATTTTGTTTAAATTAATTATATGGATGCCATCCATGGTCATATTACTGAGATGGAAAACAATAACTAGGTGAATGGTAGTGGAAACACAGGCAAACAAATAAGAATAATTTTGATGTTCTAGACAGCCGTCAGGATTTTAACCAGCAACTTAGAAGGCCAGGTTATAACTGTAACGATTCATCACAATCACTAGACTAAATTCTAAGTTGTCAAGTCACTGACTTTCAAAGTCCTCTTCAGCTGTTTTTCAAAAGACTGAATTTGATATATAGACCATGAGCAGATGCTCACTGCACATCTTTCCTTCTGCAGCAATTGAGATTATGACAGATTCTTTCAGCCTCAGAACCTGAAGAATAAATGTCACAAGGACTGGGAGGAAACTCTTGTGCTAATTTCATGGTGATTTAAAGTATTCTTCTTCTCTCAATACATTCCAGCTTGCAGAGTTTCAAACCCAAACCTTTTCTGTTGGATTTATCACCTTCAGTGAACTCACCTCAAGGTGTGTCACCAAAATTGCGGCAGAAGTCACTCACAGGCTAAGTAGTCAGCAGGAAAACAAATGCAGGTTCAAGTAAAAGAGAGGTACCTCTTGTGATCTTTAAAATATTTACCAGCATTATGACTCAAAAAACACGAAGAATATGTGTGAATTAGCTGATCTCAGTGTAACTTAAATCACTGTTCTTTATGATACCAGACTGAAGCATCACTTGTGGGTTATCAGTCCCAATGAACCCACAACAGATGTGCAGTGAAAATTAGTAGATAATGACTTCTTCAGAAAAAAGGTGTTTGCACATCTTCCTCCCATTTCCATTATTTGGGTGAGATCTTCAAACAGCTTTGTGAATCTGGGATTTATTGTCATATAAACAAAAAAAAAAGAAGAAAAACAAAACAAATAAAAAAGAGATTGAAAATTACTGGGCAAGAACATTATGTTCCTGTATACATCACTCTTAATTGCTCACAAAAAACTATAGACAAATGTTAAAAATTACACAGAAAAGAAAGAACAAAAAATAAGCCATGATGAAAAAGAAATTGTAGGCTTAGATCTACTGTAGAATGTTTATATTCTTCATAATTTGACACACTATCGAGTGAAGCATGGTCACAAGGTGGTTCTTATTTTGCAATCAAATATCATAGATTAATTGATTTTTAATTAAAAAAAAAAGTGAAAAAATAAGGCAATTCAGTCAGATTTTCTCTATCTCACTTGGGATAAATCATCATCCAACACAATCTACTAACAGCAGCCTCACTCAACACCAGCACTCTTTCCAAATTAATATACAGCTTGTTTAGACATTTTTTCAACATTAATTTTTGTTTGTAACCTCCAAGATCAGTTAATACTGCAGTGTATTTTGTGAATTTCAGTGTTAATTACATCTTTCAGATCTCTATTAAGTAATCCGCAACATAAGCTAGCAATTTTTAACTTTCACCGTCAATGCTCAGAAAAGCGAAGATCTCATTCCCATTTACACTCCTACCAGCTCATCATGTATTTTGTTACATAAAGGAGATCTGTAGTGTGTTTTCCATGCACCTGACTCTTCTGTGGGCCACTCATCTTCATTCAAAACCATGATGCATTAAACTTAGCAGAGTTTTGTTTTTCTTCCTCAAGATTTACCTTGCAGAATGGCTCACACTTTTAAATTTAAATAAGTCACAAAACCTATTATCAAGGTTATTTCCAAGGCAATTACACTGCTGTTAAAATTAATACTTCTAACAGAATGGTTAATAGGTAGGTGGTAAATTCTACAATAAATGTTATCTTGACAGTTGTTAAGGCTAATTCTCTTAATTCTCAAGCTGTTGGCACTATACTATGTTACGTATTCCAGACTGGTCTAACTGGAGCAAGCTGTGTCTGAAGCTGTGGTGCTGATAATGACTAGTATAGGAGAAACATCAATGTTAAGCTAATCAAAAAGGTACACAACTGCTGTTAATTATTTGAGTTTGAGAAAATATTTATTCTGTTTTCACTGTCCAAAGCAGAGAGGACTTCCTTCGTATCATGACCATGGGAAGATTACTGGTCTATTATATGTATCTTGCTTTGTGATGGCTGTTCAGATCTTGCTGTCACATTCAAAAGATCCTATTTCTTCACATCAGATTCATCTTGTCTCCATATTGAATAGCTTCATTTTAATATCTTACAATCCTGCACAGTGAGTGTCATTAACATCTGGGGGTTTTATGTCAGGACATCACAAGATGTTCATTCTCACCAGTCACCTTTTAAACTTACTGGTCAATTTCAACCAGAATTGACATAAGAGTCAGGGATGTTGATATCCCACAGGTGTGGTGGATCAGAGGGAAACCCATATAACAGAAAATTGAGAATCCTTATGGAAGCTTGCTCCTGAGACACAAATTCACAGAAAAGTTACATTGTAGTTCTGCTGCTTGTTGAATTACTTGGTAACTAGAAGAACACACCAGAGAAAGATTAGTTAAGTTGAGTCAATTCAGTTCACCTGTTTACGGCAAAATCATTCTTTGTTGTTGTGGGTAAAGCCAGCTGCTGTGCCAGCTTTATTCTGACAGGTAAATGAAACTTGGTGTTGCTTTTTGTGAAACATGAGTACAATTGTACTTTTATGGTAATAGATTGTTGTAGAAAAAATAGAAAATTAAGTCCTAAAATGTTTGGGAAAGTCTCTGTTGTTTTTTGTCTCTGTTGGGTTTTTTTGGTGTTTCTGTTGTTGTTTTCTAAATTCCTGTTAGAAATTTAAATGAGCATTGTGTTGACTTGATTTGACGTATACTTTTAACATTCTAAAAATGTCAGACCTTAATCTGTTGAAATAGTTCCCAGGCTCGGCAACACTTTTTTCCTGAATAAAAAATACAGAAATTTGAATATATATTTGTTTTATGGAATGATAATAATTTGGACATCATAACATAGGAGTATTTTTTTAAAAAAAGGCATAGTCTAAAAATTTAGAAATTGAAATATTTTTTGAAAAAATCACCGCTTTTGTAATGAAATTTTTGTTGTAAAGAGGTTATCGGAATACTTCCATTTTTAATTTACTTCTTTCCATTTTTGTTACAAAATAAAAATGACAACAGGAAAGTTTCAGTTCAGAGAACTACCTTTAGCTCCAGCCCACAAGAAAGGCATTAATTTATTAATTTATAAGAAAAGCTGTTACACTATATTTCACTTTAGATACTCTATTTTGCTCTCTTGAAATGTTAATGTTCCTGTGTAAGGATGCTCTTACTCTTTCCACTGACTTCATTATTTCTTCACTGGTCTGTGGATGTGCTCCCTATTGATTCCCTATATGTATGGAACTAAAGAATATATACATTTTGAATTTTATCAAGTAAAGTTCAGAAACAGATTAACTTTGGTCCTTAGTATATAGAGTTCTGTTGGTGTGGAGTGGGTAAGTCTTAGTCCTGCTTCCTCAAAAGATGCTTAAGTTAATTTCTTCCTTGAGTGGCAGGTTTTCTTTTCAGTTTTCCTTGTGACAGGTACCAGATAACTGCTGGCATATCTTACATCCCCCTTTTTTATTTCTGTCATCTTTTTCTAATTCCCTTTGTTCTTCAGTTTTTTGCTTTCCTTTGGTATTTACTACTTCCTCAACTAATTCTTCCAGTTGAACTAGCTCCCCACTGGAGTGAAAATACAAAATCATATTGCTTTCAAATTTGGGAGTTTGCAGCAAAGGTAACCTTTATCTATTATCGTTTGTTTTTTTGCAGTGCGTCATTAAAATCAGAAACTGCAAAATCAGCTGCACATTGTTTATAAAGTTGCAGACAAATACTGTTTAGTTTTGAAAAACTTAATTTTCTTATTTCTGTCCTTTTCTTTACTGAACACATATTTTCCCTTTTGTATTTTCTTTGACCTTGTCCTGAAACTTCTTATCAACCATATTACTGTTCTTGATTGTTCCTTGACCAACAGTGACAATTACAATTTTTCTCTTTACAATGCCTCTTCAGCATTGATCAAAATAGAAGTATGGACAAAAGAGAGCTACCAGTGTTACTGGGATGCTAAAATCTTGGCTTACTTTACAAGGATGGAAGGCAAATGCACTATAGGGGAGAAAATTGTTTATTAGGAAAATGGTTCTGATGATCAAAACATTAGGCACCTAAAATATCCTCCTGATACACAGATCAGGAGTATAGAGTATATTAAAGTTTCATTGTATGCAGTGAAGCATCTTAGAAAGCTTGAAGTTTAGGCATTGTGTTTGAAAATGCAAGTTTGTCCTTTGGTTGCATTTTAATTTTTCAGACTATTATGTTCTTACTTTTTCCCATGTGACACTAAGGATAAAAGGGATGTTTTGTGATGTGTTCTCCAAGTTGCCAACAAACAAGCAAAGGTATACTTAGTAACTGACATCCTAAATTTAGGTAGTGGATTTAACCAGTTCTATAATTAAAAAAAAAACCCCAAACTTTTAATACAACATAAAAATTCTGAATTCTGAAAAAAAAAAAAAAAAAAAAACAGCAAAGCTGTTCACATTTTCAGTTAAATTATATTAAGTTTTGGTCCATATGTTATGTATTTTCACAAAAATCAGTATTGGGATACACATATACTTGTCTATTCTCGCTGCTATACTACAGATAAAATCTGTTGCTACTACTTTTAATTACTTTGAATGTACCGTTTGACCCTCTGCCTCCATTTACAAACTAGTGTATAATGGATTTGCTAGGGGTATGTTTCATTCTTGTATGTTCCTACTATTTCTCATGTAATGTTGCTATAAAGTACATTGTAATAATTTATAGTATTATGGGTAGGAAATAACTCTATCTGTATTCATAGTTAACCCAGATTGTTAGAAAAAATATTTGATGGAGACTATGTCATGAAAAAGAATAATCTACTTTATAAGAACAGCTGGATAACAGTTGATTTTCAGCATAAACATAAACAAAACCCAAACTCACATAACTTTGAGGGATTTACTAGACAATGCTGTGTCATGCAGCGCTGTGATCATTGCAGGTTTGATCTCCAAGTTTGTTTTCTTTCCGACTGTAATGGGAAATTGCCTGTCCTTGCTTCAGGAGGGCTGAGATACTTTATGTTGACTCTGATAACAGCTTTCACAGAGCAGAGGAGGGAGATACTAATTTCTGTGTTTTCCCTGCTTTTAAAGTAGATAGTTTTTTCTACAACTTTTCAGATATTATTTCCTGTGAGAGGGGATTAATATGCTTGTAGTGGCAACAACTCCATTCTTCCAAAGCTGTAGACATTATTCCCAGTCAGAAAGACTATCATGGGGCTTACCCATGCACGTCTAACAACACATACATTTAGTACTAATAAAGGTGCAAATGTTAAGTTGGTTGTGTTAACTTTTTTCCCCAGATATTCCTGCTACAAGGGATTAGAATGGATCTCCTTTACCTTCTAATGTATGTAGCTTCACGTACTATTTTTAAGGAGACTTTGATTGTAAGTTCCATAAGCAATCGGGATTCTTTAGTACTTTTCCACAGTATTGGCAGTGTTATCTTCCACAGTATTGGCAGTGTTATCTTCCACAAATATTCATAAGGATAAGATGACTTCTTTTTTTTTTGTCAGGGTCTATTGCTTTGCCTAGGATTCATTTCAGGGCATCCAACACACTCCTGAGGACACCCTTTTTCACCTCCAGGTATCAATCATCTGCTTATGAGGAAAGCAATTACTTTTGAAAATTGTGAGAATGGCTCACCAGCTTCTTATCAATCACAGACTCTTCATGTTTTGTTCTTTTTCTTGCTGATTTAAACAGATCTCATCATTTATTTTTTATCTGGAGTGTCGTATTACACTTCTGTGAGTTTGTCTCACTGTTGAGTTCCTTTGACTGTTGAAAACAAAAAATTTCATAGTTTGTGTCTGACTGTCTTCTTCTGCTCGTCTGTTTGCTGCACGTACAGAATGAGTATTCTTTGTCCCATTACCAGAGTTTTAGCTTTATATTTCAACAATTAACATTTCCTTTGATGGCTTGCCTTTGGGACTTAGATAGTGGTCATCAAACACATGGAGTCAAAGAGTCCAGAAGAAGTTTGTTTCTTTCTCTGTCTGAGGACTGGCATTTCCAAGTGAATCTCGGTGTTTGAACAGGACAGTGTGACACAGGCTTCTGCAGCAATGGTCAGGCGACTGTATGCTTTAGTAACATTGCTGGGTCCTCAGCCTTTTCCTGAGCATTATCTTCACTAAGGGATTTTGATCCTTAATGAGCCACCTTGTTGAAAAAGCTGTCAAGTGAAGAAACCCCAAACTGTTTTGTGTGTGTGAGTATACCTGATGCTGTACATTAGTGCATTTGTTTTGTTGGAATAACTCTGAATAATCTTTGGAAAAATTGTTCTTGCTCATGGGAAGAATTTGAAACCATTCTCCAAAGACAGAAAAGTTTGTGTATTTTGGTACATCAGGTAAAAAAAAAATAAATTCTCTGAACAATTAATAAAATTTACATTAAGTTTATGTTCTGAGAGAAACTTAGATATTATTTTCAGATCAATTAAGTTCATTTCTACATTTGGAGTGCCTGGCAAACAAGTAAACAAAAACTTCTAAGAAAAAGTGCTGGAGGGTAAAATGGGTTTGGCTGCTACCTCCCTTCTGTAAAAGCCTTGGGGCAAGATTTGACAGAGGTTAGCACACACCAAAAATTGTGCTGCTGCTAAATGCAACTGGGCAAGTGCCTGAGGGAAGGCTGAAGTATGGAGCAGGGAACTGCAAATGGTGATGCAATGTTGCTTACAAGGGCATCGTGGGCTTGTCTGCAAAGGATTTGGTAAACCATGTAGTACAAAATGTGATTTCTACTATATCAGGGAAGGAGGTGTATGAAGGAAAAGTATTATCTCCATCAACAATTACATTTCTGTTAAATTAGTCATACCTTTTTTCAGGGTGAGAGACATTTTGGTCAACCTAGAGGGCAGAAGTGGAATAACATAGAACTGTAGTAGTCATTCTCATGGAATGAATTGATGCACTAAAGATCAGTGTACCTCAGCACTGCTGCTGCATTTAGGAGTTCCTACATACCCCTCTGTAGATGCCCCTCTGCTCTCTCTCTCCACACAGAAATTTACATTCTTTTTACTATCCCTTTAGGTGATATTTTCTTCCTTGAGAACAAAACTTTCAATAGCTATTACTAGAATGGAGCTAGAGTGGTTCACAGTTGTGACCCGATACAGTATGTTAACTAAATGTGGGACAAAGCAGTGTCAGCATCGATGAAATCAATCAAGAGAACACCCATATGCCACCATGTCTTTAATCTATTTTATAATGCAATCAATGGGGAATTCCTTCTTTAGAAAAAATGTCTTGTGCTCAAGAATACCGTCTCTTCTCTGGCCTTTCTAGTTTAAGCTGCTGTGCTTTCTGGATATATTTTTTAACCTGATACAGTCTATTTCAAGTCTCTGTAGAGCCATACTGTTACCAGCATTAAGCATTCTTTTCATTTTACTGTAAAAATTTGACACTGTGGAATTTCATACTTAGTCCCTTAATAATTTCCACATCTCAAATATGTTGATATTTTATTTCCTCTGGCAAAGTAGGTTCTTCCAATCTTCTATGCTGCTACTAGGAATAGCATAGCCCAGATTGTGCAGAAAATCCAGAAATAGAGATAAAATCTGATGAGAACACCATATTTTAATAATGCTTGAAATTTGGAGATGTACAACATAGACTAGACACTTGCAAGTGTCCTTTTTCTCAATGGCCGCTGTTGTACATCTCAGGCCTGATCCATACTTGATGAGGTAAATTAGCCAAAGACCTCCATGTCTTTTTCTGGGTTTTGGACCAGGTTGCTGTACACACAGGTCTGTGTGCATGTGTACTGATTTTAATCTGTCACTCTTATATTTTGAGGTCAGGACAAAAAGTGTCTTTCACTTTGAAGAACAGTGATGTCTTCAGCAGTATCCTAGCCTTCAGTCTCATTTTTCTCATCTCAGTATTGTTGTCAAAATGCTCATAAGAGATTAACAGAGTAAAGCTGTCCTTGACCTGTACTTTCATTCTTTTTCAAAAGATGTCTAACTGGTTCATTTAGTTTTAAAAGCAGTTTGCACAATCCTATTACTTAATCTATTATTAGAAATGTGTGCAAGGGCTTTTAGATAAAGCCGTACAAAAGTATGTTTTAATGATCAGAATTTTTAGAACAATATCTCTTTTGAGAGTCTTGTTTGACATATGTCCAAAATGGACAATACAATAGTTTATATTACAAAACAGAATGATAATACTGCATATGACAAAAGCAGAAGAGGCAAGTAAGTTTACTTAGGTTTTGTGATGTTGTGAATCCTGATTTAAGATCCTGCTGACTATGACAATTTGTCATGGAAATGAGTAGAATGCACCTCACTCAAAGAGAAAAGCAGCAATATATTTTATTGAGGTGGAATAATAATTTGACAGAATTGGTGATTTAGATCGCTTAGAGAAAAATGATCAAAGGTGTTAGCAAAAGTGTTTTTAATATGATGTTATACAAGCGTGACAACAAATTCTGATGGCAAGGCTCACTCTATTAATTACTAAGTGGTAGAAATATACAAAGAAAACTCAAGTTAGAATGATTCACATGGAGACTGGAGATTAAAAGGGTAAGGAAGACCCTCCCCTTTGGTCACAAGGTTCAGAATGGACTCCTTTCCTCTCTAAACTCCTACTCAGAGGGGTGTCTAGGTGTGACTGCATCCAAACTTAGTCCCAGACTTGGTCAACTGTGTATGTCTAAGTATCATATATTAAAAGTTCATATAATGTTTCATTAACATCAGTTCAGCATGTAATCAAAGTTACCAAGGCAAAAATCAAAGTTATCATACTACAAGGTTATGCATGATATCAGTTGCTTACCAAAGATCTGCTGTTGGTAAAGGGTCTCTTTGCCGTGAGGATCAACCTTGCAGGGTGTCCCAGCTCAAGGGGAGATCACCACCATGCAGCCACACTGCCTAGCAGGGGGAGCTCGTCTAGGCTGTCATATTTATGGGATAAAGTGGTTGGCTCATAGTCAAATTGCACATGATGAAAAAGCTATGCATGAGACTCCTTGTAGTCCAGACTTTCTTTGATCCTTGATAAACAAGTCTTGGAAAAGCCACCTGTTGTACACATATTGATGCATGATCGATGATCCAAGCTCATATGCATTGATGCTTACTGTGCCACTGCTCTTTTGTGGGTTTTCAGAGAATATAATGAAATCAGGGTAGTTCACAGCCTGGGGTGGCTCAGGCCTTCACTGCCTTTGGAGTCTGTATTAAACTACCGATAGTTTGGTTAAGGGGTTGAGTGCATTTGTGACGTGGAGCTTACATAAGAAGGTACAGCACTCAAAATAGGTGATGTGAAGAAAAAAGGCATGGGTTTTAGGAGTAGTTGAAGCAGGAAAGAGAGAGAAGTTCTCAAATCTATGGCATACCTTAGGCTAGAGAAACAAAGAATAAAAAGCAATAGGGCTCTGTGAAGGTTGAAGTGATGCAGGAGACACAATAGAGAAGATGTGGGTCTTGTACTTCCTTACTGTATCTGCAGTAGATGATGTGACCTCTAGGAAGCACAGGGAGTTTTGCTCAAGAGAGGTATGCAACAGCGGGTATCAAGTGGGGGAGAGAGAGGCTTGGGGGTAAAATCAGAATTCTGGAGAAGAAAAAATTTATCATGGGAAATGTGTGCATAATGGGAAAGAAATGGACAAAGAGATATCTGGGAGAAATAAAGAATGGAAAAAGAAGAATAAGGGATCAAGGGGTAAATTTGAGAGGATAGCTTTCCAAGGAAAAAGGGTTGCCTTGGAAAGGAAGTGATATTCAAGGGATGGATACAGGGGGATTTTCATAGCAGAGTGGCAGGGAGAAATTAGAGATAAGGAAAGGCAAAGCTATTTAAAGGCACAGCTATTTAAAATCTATTCTCTCATAGCCTCAGGACTGAATTGCCATCATGGAGAAGGATAATACAAAGATGATAAATCTCTTGAGCCATGTTCAGTGTGTGAATGATTCAAGTGCAGCTCATTGTGGGACTCACCTGGGGCTGATGTTGCTGCCCTGGAGGCACAGATACCTGCAATGGTATGCAATGTGAAGTCAGTTTCAGCTTCTGGGAATTATGCTTCTAGCTCTTCCTATAGTTTGCTCTCCTATTTATATAGTAAGTGTTCTGTGGCTTTTGTCAATATAAGAATTTGAGTTGCAAATTCCAGAAGACTGTAGCTACTCCTACTGCTGTGTATCACTCTCTAACAAAATAAATGGCTGTGTTGTGTTCTAAGGTGGCTGATTTGGACAACAGTCTGGGGTGCAGACTTACTTGTACAGGTCTCTGATCTTTATGCTCCTTCCTCCTTTACATGTTGGGATACACCAAGCAGATTTTAATCTGTGTTTTGGTTTATACATATACAATACAAGAAGCCAGTATTCCTCATGTTGTATTCTGCAATTTATTCTGCAAAGAATTTGTTCTTTGTTCTGCTTAAGCTCTGCAACTGTAGCTCTCTCTTTTTCTTTTCCTTTCTACCACTGGACTGTCATCCTTATAGACCTTTGTATCTTGTTTCAGATTTTTCCTCTGGATTTTCTCAGGTGCCTGAATGCACAAACTAAATGGCACTTTAGATATTGCTATCATAGGTATTTGTACACAAATACATATTTTTTTTACTTCTGTCTGTAACTGATTATTTTTATTTTTGTTTGTTTGTTTTTGTATTTTTTTGGGTTTTTTGCTTCCCAGTGCAACAAGCTGACCAATCTGGGCTTTATTCTGACTGTGTTGAGAAGTTCCACTTCTTACACAGTCACTCCTCAAATTCTCCTTCAGATGTTTTTGTCCCTTTACCTTTTTCAAAAATTACATCCTCATGAAAGAACATGGGTTTAGTTTTAACCCAATAAATTTTTAAAGTACTTTTTCCACAGTACTATTATAAATTGCATTTTTACCACCTTCAGAATCATATTTAGTTCATGAACTTGTTTAAGAGATTAGATCAACATTGCAAGTTCTATTGTTTTGTTGATTTATTTTCCGTGGTGATGTAATTGACAGGAGCTGATAAGCCTGTAAACTCAAAAATAAATATTGAGTGTACTTCCAAACTAATAGCCTATTCATCTTCATCTTCAATGTTGTCTGGTGTCCCTGTGAAGAATTACTCTGTGATGGTGGTGCTCTAACTCCTGGTATGAATCCTGTCCTGATATCTATATATTTTCACAGAATGGTGTGAACAATTGCTGCTCTTGGATATTTTCCAAAATATGAATTTCCAGAAACAACATACTTTTCATTATCTTCTTTACCAGTGTTATGGGTCCTGATTTTCAGAGAGTGACTTTGTGCCTTTCTCCGTTTGAATGGCACTATACTGTCTGCCTCCATTCTTCTTTTGCATGGATATTCTTTCATAGGAAAATTCTTACCACTTCATCAAAACTCACCCTGTATTCCTCCTCTAAATTTCCTTGTCCTGGATCCCAACACAAAATCAGGATAGTAAAGATGACTTAGTTTTCTATATTTTATAAGCTCTTTATGATTGTCATAAGCCATTATGAAAATAAAAAAAACTTCCAGTTCTACCCAGGGTAGAAAATGCAGCCAACTTATTTTACAAAAATTAAGTACATAATTCTAGGACAGTGTTTCAAAGCTATATCCCATCTTTCTTACTCTCATTATTTGTTGGTAAAGCAGAAAGTAATGTTTAAATTTGTTTTAGTTACCATCTATGTTCTCAAGGAGTTTGCACCAAATGGCTATCAGTTTTAAATGAGCCTTTGCCTGCCCCATCCATTAAACCTGAGATTCCACCAGGTGCACTCACTTGCTGTCAATGAAGGCATGATTTCCACCCCACCCCTTAAAAAGTCCAGCTTGGCCTAGTGCAACAACTTTTTCTCCAGCTACCTGCTTGTCTGCATGTTTGAGAATGGATCTCCATCTCTTTTTAACGTATTTCTTAGGTTATAGTAAGTGTGTCACAGATATATCTGTCACTGGCAAATTTGACAGGAATCTGCCAACCACTTTTTTATGTTTAATGTGTTTTAGTGTGTTGTCCTCATGCTAAGAGTCTAAATTGAAATAAAAATAGTGGAAGAAAAAGTGCATACTTACCATAATAAAATAAACAAAATACAATGATTAGTAGTTCAGGATTTCAGAGTAAACTAAGTAAGAGAAGTCTGCAATTGTCTCTTCACTATGAAAAGTTCTTTTAGAGACTAAGCTGCTGGATAGTTGCATCTTAAATATTTTTAACTCTCTTGCCTCTTAGAATGCTGATACTCTTAGACACATCACTCTTGAAGATGAATTACAATGTAAATATTTTGAAATGCAATGTGTTTCAAAAATGCAGACCCAATTTCAATTGAAGGTCCATTTCAAATGAGTCCACCTTTTTGAAACGCACTTCATAGTAATGCATGTATTCTCACATGCCAATTTCCTGAAGGCAGCTCCTGGAAAATTAGACCAAGAATAATTCTAGCTTATGAAAAGTCCTTCCTGATGTTTATGATATTGCATAGTTGCAAAAGAAAGTTATCACTGTACTTCAAACATTCATCGTGGTAAGTGCAGAAAATAAATCATTCTGACAGCAGAAAAACAATTGTATAGCTATAAATTATTGGCCTGTAAATTACCCTCCTGGAAAACATACTTTTAGTCTGGAATTCTCTTACAAGGAATCTTTATGATCTCATTAGGTTTCCCCTTTGCAGAAGAAATTAAAATAATTTAGCTTGTAATTACTAATTCATGGAAACATAATTTGAGAATGTTTACATTCTATAAAGCTCATCCATTAAATTATTTCTCATCTGATATCATTTTAATAGGTATTTGCTTAATTTTTCATACTTTACATACGATGACATTAGCACAATACCCCACAGTTCAGATTACTGTTGAGAAACTCACTATTTTTAAGCAGAAAGATACACATTAATATTTTCAAATGATATAACATAACTTTGCTTGTTCCTTTCTCTTCTATCTCCCCATGCACCTTGTGTACTAATGTCCAAACATTCACTAGAAACAAACCAAGTTCTGCTGCTGTAAACAAGATTAAATAGTAACTGTAAATCTCTCTTGTGGCAGGTAAGATGCAAGTTCCAAGTGCAGAGCTTTTGTGTAAGTGTGGTGTTACTGATCAGCAGAAACAAAAAGTATTTCTGATCTCTTACTTATGTATTGTACTGAGCAACATAGAACCCCTTTCTGTGGGATTTTATTGGAATATAATTATTTCAAAAAAAGTTGTTCCACTAATGCAAACTAAGAGAACTTGTGTGGTGAGGTTCAGTGTTAATATGTGTGGCAGAAGTTGACCTGCATGGATGTTTGGGTTGGACTATTTATTTCTGTTTTATTTTCATTCATTGAAATTTGTCTTTGAATTTGCAAATAATTTAAAATACTTTATTGAATTTGAAGCCAGGTCAAATTATATCCATAGGATTTCTTGTCTAAGATTGCACTGCAATTACTTTTTGCACCTTTTTGCACTTATTGCACAATTACTTATTCACCTAGTTGGTGAATAAATGGTAGATAAATGGGTGAGTAGTGGTGATCAGACTATATATTGCAGATTATTTCTACTTATTACTTGAATCTGAGATCTGGAACAACTTCAGAGAGTAGGAACCTAAGGAGGTATTTATTTTTTCCACTTCAAGTCTCAAATCAGAAATCTGGTGTTTAAGCTCAGTCTGATGTAGTATAGCAAAACTTTGAAGTTTCACTTTGACTTCATATATGAGCTTTACTGAGAAAGGAGGAAAGGAGGATAGACCTCAAGAGACTGATTCTGTGAGAGGTGTTTGAGCTACATTAAATTTACTTGAATGAAAAGTTGTCAGGGAACTTACGGCCCTTGTACTGTACGTGTTGGATTTGCAAATGTACCAGTGTCTTTACTATTGGTTACTGTGTTCATTCAAATAGATAGTAAATTTGTCCAATAATTTGTTTATTTTCTCATTTAAAGTAATTTTTGTTTCTGTAAATTATTTAATGACTCAGCTGCTTTTTTCTTTTTCTTTTGAGTATCAGCTTGGGCTACTGATATCCACCTCCTCCCCTGTTGTCAAGGAAACTAAGCAGTATTAGGTCCATACAGTAACTCACGCTCATGTTTTCACTTATTCTGTATACAATCTAGAAAAGTTGTTTATTTGTGTAAATACAGAAGAAACATAAATTATTCAAAGTGACCATAGTTTATGCTGTTATGTCTAGAATTGAGTCAATGTTATTTCAGGCAAGATTAATTACTTCTGAACTTGTTTGGTGTAACTTCTCTCAATCTTCTGTTCATGGCTTGTCTTACAGCTGATTTATATTATTAAGTTCTGTAGACAGAATCTTTGTCATCGTTTTCAGTGGTTCATTTTAGGACAGTGGTATGTACAGAAATGGAAGGCAGTTTGTCATTGGTCTTATTTGTAGGTTGCTATTCTTCTTATTTGGATTAAAGATGTATGAAATATTGGAGGTTTTATTTTTTTTTTCCTTTTTCTTCCTGTGAATCTTCATCTGGTAAGGTGAATGTTTAAAAAAAAGTGTGAACAGTATGCACAAACTTGTAATGGAGTTCCTTATGTTGGTTCTTATATTTGCAAGTTCAACATTATCTTTCTGTAAATATGATACGGTAGTTGATAAAAGTTGCTCATTCTGTCAATGCACTTTCTAATAAAATATTTTCATTGTTTAATTTCCAGAAAACCATTGAGATGTAAGTCTATATATAACAGTTGAGAGGATTCAACTGTTTCAGTTTGGAGTTATTTTCTCTGCTTTGATAGTGTTGCTGTATATTTAATCATTTATACACGTCACTTTGAGGGGAATTTTATCTTAAATTTTTAATTTGGCATGATACGTTTCTGTGGGTGAGACATAGAGATACAAAAGCATTACTTTCTACAATATAGTTTTAAAGTGGGCATTAAATAACTTTTTCTCAGCACAACAAAGAAATAAAAAAAGGAAAAGAAAACCAGACCTTTTGATAGTTTTTTGATTCTGATGTAGACCACACAGAACACATGGAATTCTTGTGAAGGTAGTACACCCAAAAGAAAGAAGTATAATTCCTAGGGGCAGGCTTTTGGTAGCTACAAACATAATTGCTAAGGTGGTACCAAGGCTAGTGATAACAAGAAATAACAAGATGAAAGAAGTTTACTGAAAATGTCAATTTAATTTTAATTGTTTGAAGCTTGAGTAATCAAACACTGGAATCAAGATATGTTATTCAAGTGTGATGGAGAAGAATGCAGATTGGAAAAATATATCTCATCCTTTAAACTAATGAGCAGATCCTTTTCAGTAGTTCCCTGTGTTTTGACAATCTTTTCATAAACCTCTTTATTTTTCACACTAATGCTTCTGAATATGTTTCTTCTTTCATACTCATAATAAAGGCATTGTAGGTGTGGATTGCTTTGTACTGAAGAGGCCTCCTCAAAGGACAAAATGATAGGCTGTGGATAAAGCTGTTAAAGTCCAGAGTCCTGGACTAGGAGAATACTGTGTAGTGGCAGAGGTCAGATCTGCTGGTTAGGGACCGTAGAAGGTATAAAGACCAAATTAGTAAGTTTGTTCTTGGACTTGCTAAGATAAGACTGTTAGAGGTAGACAAGTGTTTTGATTTATTTTGTAAAAGATGGTAATGGGGAAGCAAGGAGAGAAATCCAAAGCTGTCCTGATTTCTGTCATTCCTCCTCTCCAACAAAAATAGTTTGATAAAATACCTAATTTGTAGCTACACAGGTATTTTTTTTTCTTTAGAAGGACTAAGTCACATAATAAATTACAGACCAGAGGGTATGAAGTAAATAATCATCTCTAGTTCAACTGAACAGGAAAAAAAGGAGAGTTTGGTATACAGGAAAAATGAAAACCTTCACAATAATGTAAAAGGACCAGTGATAAGTGTGCAATAAGCTCTTTAAAAGTTTTATTCACTTTATGGGAATTTACTTCACATTCAGTGGCACACCAGTGTAGATAGACTTAGTGACACACCTTAGATAGACTTAAACGTGGGTCAGATTTCTGCAGAAATTTCAGAAACAGAAATGAGAACTGTAGATGTGATATATTAATTTTCAGGTCACTTCTGAATAGGATAGCTATACACACGTCCACTGGGATCATTGTGGTAGACTGGGGCTAGGTTTGTTTATAATGAGAGATTGTGTATTTTAACAACTCTGACCTGAGTCCTAACCCCTTATGCACTGTAGGACTAATTTAAGAAAATACTAGAAAAAGAAAGTGAATTGGAAGCCTGAAAAGACAGCAAAACTTCCACAGACCTCCTGACCTGGGAGATTACCAGTAAGGATTTTAGCAAGTAAAAATTGAGAGGCTATTCCTCCCTTTTGCTGTATAACATTGTAATGTTACAGGAAGCTTCCTTCTGTAATTAAGTATAACAAAAAAAGGTGGCCCTTTTTAAAGCATTCTATATATTCTTTTTTAGAAGAATTAGTTGAATATGAAAATATTTTTGTCCCTATTGTTATCAGTATATATATCAGTGTATATAAGGCTAGCTTTATCTGTCCTTATGGATCAGCTGTGACTAGCATGCTTACGGAAAGTTAAATCCTGCTTGTATATGTTATGGATTTTGTGGCTTAACAGCCTCATCTGAACCAGATCATTCTAGACCTAATCCTTTTCCTTTAATGCTCTGATGCATTCACTTGTTAAAAATGTATGTTACCAGAAAACATGATACTAAACTAGTAATGCAATTGCGATTATAGGGAGACTGGACAAAAATATATAAAAAATTTAGTCTTTTCCATGACATTTAACAAGAAGAAGTGTAGATATTTTTCTACAGGACAATCACGACTGTGTCATGAAGGACTCCACTTTTTAACTCCTCTGTTCTGAACCTGAATCCTGGTTGCACGACCCCAAGTACAGAAATTAATTATTTGCAGTGTAATTTACCCTTTACACAGCAGGGGGAGAAAACTGTATAGTAAACCTAGGCTTCTGCAGTTTTCAGGTATTTGAATGAAGTTCCTTTCAAGACTCATCCTCAAAGAGACTGAGGATGATTTAAATGTCCTCCTCTTATTTTAACTTTATATTCTAGGGAAATTTTTGGATCCAAATATCCTTTAAAACTGGGATTATAAGGAGGAAATTTGAGAGATTCTCATTGTCCTAACTTAGTATTTTTGGTCTTTACACTTAAATGCTAGGACACAGTGATAAAGTTTTTTTCCAGTTTTCTAAATGTATCAGAGATGCATGTGCCATCTCTAATTGTAACCACAGCTGACAAATTCATGAAGCAATAGATTAATACTTTCTTAGGGAAAAATACTTTATGAAATTAACTTAAAATAAAACAGAAAATAAGTCTGTGATCTTGCAAACATTCATAGATCTGATTAGATTTAGCCATATGAACAGTTCATGTGTCTGAAGAAAGACAAAAAGAATTTGTCTTCAACTTTGATCAGTTGTACCAATTTGTGGTCAAAATCTGTCCATGGAGGTCAGCTGAGTCATTGAATTACATGAATTTTGGATTTTCATTGGTTTGAATTTAAATGAGGCCATTACTTCTTACTCTCCCTGCTGCTTGTATTATCCATACAGGTAGGAAGAAGATTGTTCTGCAAAATGAAGAAAATTACTGAGGGGATCTGTTCCTCTGTTTTAACTGGCAATTAACAATGTGGTCCTTCACAGAAGAATTGCTAAATAATTTTGTCATTAAACTTTATTTTGGAGAACACTTACTTTTAAGGTGTTAGTGGCATTGTGAGAATGGATACATGATGAGGAAAAAACCATTGTCAAATAATACTTGTGTCATTTACTTTCAATTAAAAAGAACTTAGGAAATAATTAAAAGTCAGTAAATCTTATTCTAAGCTAGATAAAACCAACATGAAGACATGGAAAGAAAACATCAATATGATTGCATTTTAACTGTTTGCTCTGTATATATCTGTACAAACACCTTTTATAGTAGGCTATATCCTTTCCAAACACTGAATCAATTTTGACATGTGTACAAAGAAATGAGTTGTCAGAGCATGTATATGTATGAACAGTCTGATAGCTCTGTCTTGCCTGTTGGGAACAGTTTAAAAGGAGCTGTTGCATCTCTACTCCATATTCATATTTTCTTGATGTTGCAGGGAATTTATCCTAGTACCTATGCTGTGAGGAGGCTGTTCTCTGGAAGTCAAACTCTCACAGTGCTTCTGCTCCACTTGAAAACACAAGGCTGTCATGTTTACTGAAAACTCACCAATCCTGTCTAGTGGGTGAGCAACCCCACTCTGAACGAACAGCACTTGCTCTTCTGCAATGCTGTTGGTAATGCTCTTTCTAGACTGATAGTTAATTGTTTTACCCTGAAAATAAAGGGCTTGGATACATCTTTTTCCTGACAACATTGTAAATGCAACTAATTTCTGTGAAGAATGTCTCTGGGAGCAAAGCTGCTATTCTCTGCATTGAACTCCTTTTTTCCCAGTGTCAATCACGACCTGAGAATGCCTCCTGGATCCGTCCTCTTGGAGGAAGTAGTCTCATTATGGACAGGTTTTAGTGCCTAGTTGTTGCAGGTCTGGATAGGAACATAACATTAGACTTCTCCTGGGTTTAGGCTCCTATATAACCAGCCTGGTACTGAACAATTAGTTATGCTACAGTTTTCAATTGGGCAATAGAAATCCTCAAAGATGTCAGGGTCTCTGTGCCATCCATTGTCACAGCGCAAGCATTTAACATGTACTAAGTGTACCTCAGGTGATGGGTTAAAACATGCCAATTTTCTTACACATTAGAATCAATGGACAGGACATAGAGGTCAGGATTTCTCTTTTTTTTTAACAGTTGTTATTTATTGAAGTCTTTTGTGACACTGCAGCTGTGGATGTGATAGAAAGCAGTCATTTCTAGGATCCTAGAGGAGAAGGCAGAGAATACATTCAATCTAAGAGCTACTGGATTTGCCTGGATTTGAAAGGAAGAGTATGCTGCTGATGTGTTTTAGTTCAGATCAAAAGCATGCTTTTGAAGTTAACCTCCTGATGCTCCCCATTTATTGAAATTTGACCCAGGTTATGGAGTTCTCTGACTGTGTGAAACAAATTCCTCTAAGAATTTGAAAATGAAAGATTTGCTCCAAGAGTAACTCTATTTTCTGATTCTAGTGGACATTCAATGCATGCCACCAGATTTGAGCCAGTAAGAAGTTCAAATCTTCTACTATGTATTTCCTGGTTCTTCAGCAGCAACCATTTCACTCTGCATCTGCTGCCATTGCACCACATTCTTGCTAATATAATCAACTTGTGACTGCAGGAGAGGACCAATCCTGCTAACCCAGAGGGCACAAGCAATGATTGTTGTGCAGTCTGTTTTACCCAGATGATCTGAGAGGTTTCCCTCACAAGCTTTCATATCTCATCTAAAGATATAGAGAAGCCAAGCCAATACTGTTGTTATTTGTAGTCTAAAAAGAAATTAGTTTTATAGAATGAAAGCCATCAGTGTCCTCAAGGTTCAGACAGGCTCAAGGTTTGGATTAGATGTTAGGATAAACTGCTTCACTGAAAGGATAATGCAGCACTGGAAAAGAATCCTTCCATCCCACAGTATTTCCAGGTCTTGGTTAGGGAGTGATGTGGATTTGGTCCTGGCACTCATCCTGCTTTGAGCAGGCCCTTTTTACAGCTCTGACACTGGGTTGGTGTATAAGCTTAGGGACTGAGGGGGAAAGATGAAAACTTCGGGTAGTTCTAGCTAGGCTGACCAGGTTAGAAGTATGTCCTGCCTGGAGAACTGTTTCCATCCTCTATTGTTGGGTTTTACTTACTGATTTATTTTTAATACAAAGTTCTACACAAATGAAGCAACAATTAGTCTTTCAATCTGAGCATAGATAACCTGCTTAAAAAAACCTAATCAGTTATTCCTTATATAAAACCAGTGTTCCTTTATTTTCACTTTATGACTATTCTGTAGCTATAGTTACATATCTGACTGTGGAGAAAATATAAAGCTGTATTTGGCATATACAGTTTAATGGGAGTGGTTTTTACCCCAGAAAAATCCATTTAATACTGAAATAAATTACATAAATGAGTTTTCTATATGTTGCACTTCACTTGTATTTCATATAGACTCTGTACTTGGATCTCTTACCTTTTCAATGCTAAGAGCCACTACATCAATATTTTTCAAACTGAATATTACCCAGTCTTTATATGAAGGCATAAGTGCCATTCTTTAAGTGTTTTTCCTGAAGCTTCTCAGTTTATCTACCTCATGTATTTAAAATTCAGGCTCCCAAATTCACTAAATTTGTTTTCAAAAATGTTATTTTTTGTAGCTTAAGTCATACTTTTTCAACATTAATGTTTAGAAATACTTACTGTTTGACCTCAGGAAGCAATTTATGAACTCAGTATGTTTTAAGGTTGCAGAAAGCTTGATAACAGTCCAGGTTGAAGATATACTTCTAAAGGGTTAACTGTAAGATTTCTTCTTTCATTTACTGTTTCTTTTGTAAATAAGTAGATTTATCCCTCTTACACCATCCCTAAGAAAGAAATAGCGAGATGAGGTTTTTTTAAGAAGATGTAACTGGTCAAAGTAATCCTTGAAAAGTGGAAGGATGTGAATGTCCCCTTTTCATGGGCACGTTCCTAGAAGCTGTCAGGCCTCTTGTGGGAAGTGGAAGGGGAACTGCTCACGAGCTTGTTCCTGCCCTGTCTACAGTACACATTACATTAGAGGGAGGAGGAGAAACATGCAGGTGGACGTGGGGAGCAGCTCTGGATGCAGCTTTTTTTCTGGGACCAGTGGTGTTTTTTAAATTGAGGGACTTACGGGCACAGCATTCTACCACTCCATCATCCTCCTCAGCCTCAGGCAACCAGCAAGCTGGAGAGCCAGCTGTTCCCACAACTATGGCTCTCCATCCCTGTCTGCACAGCATTTACGGCCGTACCAGCACTCAAGTGGCTGCAGGGAGCTTGGTGGGTGGTGGGAGGCAGCAGGACACCTGCCTGCTCCGTGGCTTACAGAGCAAGACCCTCCTGTAGTCCTCCCCACCCACTTTGCATCCCACCTGTGATTTTGTTGTCCACGCTTAAGCCAGACAAATTTTATTTTTTGCATTTCAAGTTTGATGTAATAGTCTTTATCTCATCATTAATTAATCAATCATTAATTAACCATTAACTAATGATCAGATAAAGGCAACTACGTAAAACATGTAATACAAATAATTAAAATAATGGTAATGAAATGCTGGGAAGTAATATTAAAAGTAACAATGAGATAAAGGTGATAATGTTCAAGGGCTTTGCAGAGCTCTCTGTGTGACTGGGAGGATCGGTTGCATCTGCCAACCTGCATAGAGTTGTCTTTCAGAGAGCTGGCCACAGAGAGTTGTCCTAGACCCTCCTGAGAAGGCCAAGGTGGAACAGTTAAAATTTAATACTGTGTTTCTAACTTACTGCTGTAAGGTTGTTCAAGTCCTAAGCATACTTACTTATGGGAAAAAAAAAGTGTGCAGTTAATTTCAAAGTCTGAGTGATCATGTCTGAATAAAATGACCTTACAGTACATATAAAATAATATAAATTAATTTAATTAGAAATTAAATGTTCTTAAAGATAGCTTTCTGTTTTGTTTTTCTTTTGGTAACTTTTCTACTTTTGATATACAGACAGGAATAAGCAATTTGGAAAGGTTCTGTTGACATAAAGTTTGTTGTTTTAATATTGAAGAATCTGTTTTTCATTCAGAAGTAATTCAGCTGGGTATGTGTGCACATGGTATGCACAGATGTGCTTCTCAATACATAAAAATAAATTTTACCTATTCAACTGGATAAATTAAGTCCATTGATAACTATTTAAAGAAGTGCTAAAAATTTGCAGGTATGTTTCATTGTTTTTGAAGTGGTCAGAAGTAAAACTGTCTTCATAAAAATTATCTCTTACAGTCCCCAGGTAAACCCCCCATCCGTGCTTTACTTTCACATGACATTTTCCTGAATGAGTTGACAGACCTGAGCAACCTTAGATGCATAAGTATTTTAAGCTTCCCTGTATTTGATAGTGATGATGCTTGATTGCTGAATGAGTGCAAGGTTATAATAATCTCCTTTGACTTTTTTGTCATTCATAAACTGCTTGAGCTGCTCTCTGCTAACTCATGACATTTCCAGGATCTCTCAAGTGGATTGTAACCTTCTGTGTGCTCAGTGAATTCCAAAGACTGAGCAAAAATTTCAAATTTAGAATTCCTTCTAAATAGTCTTTAATGAGATGAATATTTTCCTGTGTCATTTGAAAAAGAGTTTCATGACATACAGTTTTTCTCAATGCCTTAAAATGCTCACAAAACAAGGTTTGTGAATAGGAAATGAAAAGTAATTTAAACTGTCCAAGTCCTCTGTTTTCTTCTTAGAGACTTCTTTTCACTTTATATATTTAATGTTAACCCAACAAATATGGCTTTAAAAATAATTTTGGAAGCTTGGCCTAAAATATCTTTATTATTTTCTAGTTCGTGCTAGCCTCTATTTTTGAAATGATACTCTGTTTTGTTATCAGACCATTTTCGAAAAACAATATATATTCTTCTTGGAGTAAGTAAGGTTGTCAGAGCACACCATTTCTTTATTGTTATTGATTTTTTTTTTTATTATTTTCACCTAGGAATCAACAGAGTATCATTCCTACCAGTTGATGGAATACCACTATATGACCCTCAGGTATTATAAAGATATTCAATGCTTTCCTTAATACCATTATTACAACATACCGATTTTTGTTGTTAGTGATATGTAAGCCAGCATTTTCAAAATAATAACAGTAAAGCATTTGGTTAGAGTTGTTAGAATAATGTCCTTCTGTTTACAAGCAACTTGCTTATATCCTGATCAGTGACGTGCAACGTGACATGAGAGACTGTGTATGAAGGCAGTGCCAGCTTTGTGCCCAGAAGGGAAGCTGGCAGCTTGCTTGGCCTTGTAAAAGACAAAGGAAATCAGAAAGGGCCTCACAGGGAAATATGGTTTGAATAGGCTACAGAGAGAATATGCTATAGCAGATATAATTTGACAGCGTCTTCTGCACAGTTGTAAAGTCATGGCTATGATCCATCCTTGAGTCACAAGTAGAGTACCTCTGTCTCCAGGGACTGTTGTACATGTTAACAGTGCATATCCTCCATTTCTTTCCTCCTCCTCCCCTTCTGAGTAAGATCAGTTCCTTCAGACAACATCAAATGACATCTATAATCCTATGATGGGGAATTTTGGTGACTTTTTTCCTCTGCCTGTCACTTTCAATTGTTCCTTTGTACTTGGCTATATGCCACTTCTTCCCAAGCAGCTTTGGATGTTAAATAGCAGTTATGTTTAGCCTGTGACTTTAAAGGTTGGGTTGAATAACAATATGTGGCAATTGCGTGAGGCAAATTACTTCTGCTGGGCTAATTAAAGATCACAGGTCAAATCACTTTGTGTGTTAAGTGGGTATAATTCCCTTGGATTTTGCCTAGGTGTACAAGCAATGGATTTGTTTCTTTGTATCTGCTTAATTTTTACTGTATTTAATCTTAATTTTCACTCTTTTTTACGTTTTTTTTCTTTTCTTAAAGTTGCCTTTTCTCTTTTAAAAGTAGATGTCTGCATCTTTTCTTTCTCTCTGTATTTATTTCCAGTTACCTGTTTCACAATTCTGTGTTGTCTGTCTGATAAGGGATAACATCATTCTGGGCAAAGCCTTTAAGCCTTGTTCTCTCTGTCTCTTCTTTTTTCTTTTGGCCATGTCTCAGCCTGAAGGAGATGAGAGAGTATCTGAATCCATCATTCAGGAATGGACAGTTGCACAGAGGAGGAAAGAGCCTGCAAAGGAGAAACTCCTCTCGAGTGCTAAAATACTCTTTCCTAAACAGGCTTTGGATAATCATGTCTTTAGATAATCATGTCTGAGCACACTGTTCATGTGTTTTCTTTGGAGCATGCATAATGAATGACTGATTTTAGTGGTCCCACGGCATATGCAGAGGCACTTGTTTATATACTTGTAATAATTACATTTAATATCCTCAATAATATATTTGTGTATGGAATTAAGAATCATTAAGGTTTATGGTTTTGTTTTTGTTTTTCTGGTTTGAAAATTGGTTGGCAATGCATGAGAAGTTAGTCAGAGCATGGTGGTCTGGACACTTTCTGGCACACACTGGCTGGTAGGACAGTGGCTCTAAAGACCTTGAACATTTGACAGCCCTGAAAGGGTGCTAGGAATCTGTCTCCTTGGTGACTGAGGCTAGAAGGCCACAGGACTCACTCCCAAATCTATTTTGATTGTAAATAAATCAAATCTTCCTCAAGTTGAGTCTATTTTGTCAATGAAGGTAATTGGTTAGTGATCTCACTGTCTTTGTCATAGAATCATAGAATGGTTTGAGTTGGAAGGGACCTTAAAGATCATCTAGTTCCACACCTTCCACTAGACTAGGTTGCTCAAAGCCCCAGTGAGAACTTGACCTATGAGTATTTTTATCTAATTTTATCTCCTGTCCTGTTGGGGGAGGGGAGGGATGAGAGAGTAGCTGGGTTGACAGCTGTCCAAAGCCAATCCATGACAGGTCATAAGTGCATTTTTCAATTTCTTCACTAAATTTGACCTTTTCTGGGTGTCGTTTGGTCATTTATTTATTTATTTATTTATGGCAGAACTTGTCAATATGGGGTTTTTGTAAATGGCTGGGTTTGCAGCAAATTCCTTTCATGTGTATCTTTGGTTCTTTTGGGCTACTTAATAACGCAGAACCAGTAGTGTTTTTAAAGATGCCCATTACATAAGTAGTTGCATAGGAGCACGTGAGCCCCCCTAAAGCGATAGTGTCATGTTACATACAAGTCCCTTCATGTCAGTTTGTTACTTCTCAGCAGAGACAGGTTTAGCCAGACAGCTTGAAATCGGTATTGTCTGACAAAGTGTGATTTGGAACAGGCTGAGCTACTCTAACAGACTTATAAATAGGTTTAAGACTTTTTCTATGCTCATAAATTATAATGCAAATATAAACTTTGAAGAATAGTTTAAGCTTACAATAGTTTAAGCTTCATCTCTTGTTTCTTGCTTTCTGAACAGTGACCATAGGTCTTCCCAATTAGAAGTCTCCAGCAGGAGAAGAGTGGTACTGCTACCCCCCTTGTTCCACATAGGAAAAGTTTGGTGTAAATAACACTCATCTTGCAGAGAAACTTGTCTAAGGAGAACCCCTATTAGCAATTCCAAATAGCTGCTGGTGCATCTACCAGTCCAGACATTGCAGCTCCACATGCATTTCTTTATTCTCCATATATTGTTTGAAGGTTTTGAATCTAAGACATTTGAAAACTAAGGGACCAAATATTTTGAATTAACAGTGGAAATGTATCCAATAAGTTGAAATTTGACTATAACTTTAATTTATTCCACTCACAGCACGATTATGTGATGATNATAAGTTGAAATTTGACTATAACTCTCACTGTAATTGCTGCACACAGAAACACCTGTCATAAATAAAAATAAAAATTCCAGGGAAAAAATTATCTTTGGATAAATTCCACTCACAGCATGATTATGTGATGAACATGTTAGCAGTCATACTGTGGCCATGGCTTGATGAGGAGAACAGTATGTGTTGAAAAGTCTGCCTCAAGCTACTGAACAGAAGTTGACTAATTTGATGACCCAACAAAAGGGACTGACTGAAGCTATCTTGGAAGTGGAAGATGAGACATTTTGCCACTTAATGTTATGATAAGAACTAATTCTTGCTGAATATATCTTTTTCTGGAAAGAAAATAATATGTAATAGGTCAAGAGAGACAAGGATTTTAAGGGTTTCTTTACATTGGCACAAGAAGCTGTGTAGTAAGTAGGCTACAAAGCCTCCACAGAAGTTCTGCAGTGAAACAGAGAGACCAAACACTGTTTTGTCTATTAAGACAGAGATCATTAATGATTAGAAGAAGGATCTTGATCTGAAAAAGGGCATAAATGTTGAAGCAGGAAATGAGTGGAATTTGTCTCCAAATTTACAGTTCCAGAAGTCTCTGTAGTATCTAATTCTGAAGATCTCATGTCTATTTGCATCAGCAATTTAACCTAAGATTCTAAATATTGTAATATTCTGTTCCTGTATATGTCAATGGCACTTCTAGTCTTGGCCAGATAAAGTTTCTTGCTGTGTGTCTTGCACCTGGGTCTAACCATGACCTGGAAACTAGAATACAACCCTTCTCTGAGCATACCTAGCATGTGCTGACAGGATCAAACTTTGTAGGAAATGCATCAAGTTTTATTGTTTGTTTCTCTTTAAGAGAACAGGAGGAAGAGGTGATGATGATGTCTTTTTTTTTTTCTTAAAGATCTGAGAAACTGAGCAGTTTCTCTGGGTTAATTTCCCTCTCATGACTGAAGAGGCTGAAATGTAAATCTCTTCTTTCAGAGAAGGTCCTGCTACCCTGCTGTGGCCTGTGACAGGAAGGTCTTTGCTATCCTCAGCTCTCATGTTGTACTGTTCAGAAAATAACTCTGAATGTATCACTGCAAAGAAAGGCAGAGCGTGTGGAAAGGAACATTTTTACAGGATTAAGATGCACATCCAGAAGGCAATGTTGAGCTCTGGTCCTTGCTGCAAGGGGGTCCTGAGATTCATTTTAAAGGAAACAGTCACTGAGAATACTATCTAGTAACTAAAATTTTCCTGTAAGGTAGAAAATAGGAGAGGATTTATCTTGGCTTTTACCCTTGTTGACTGGCTTCTATAACCTCTTATTTTGTTAAGAGCTCTGTGCTGGGATAAGGTTAACTTCAGTTCACCCTTTACTTCAAATCCTCTTCACCTTGTGATTTTTTTATTTTTATGAAAAAAAAAAAAAGAAGCAAGTAACAACTCTCTCTGGAAGAGAGTTCATAATCATTACTTCATCAATTGCTTGATCATTTTGACTTCATTGAAATAATGTTAAGACCTTTATTTAATGCAAATTACACAACAGTTGCTATTTATTGTGTTAGCTGTGCACCTCAAGTGTGACTAACTCAGGACTTTTACATTTCTCCAAGGAGATGGTGGCATACTACTGGATCATTCTCTGTGTTATGAAAGCAGGAAGACACCAGTTTATGTGTTCAGCTCTGAGTAGTATTCACCAACCTCACCCATTCATTTAACTTCATGACAATGTTGACTTCTAAGATTCTTGAGGGATAAATGGGTAAAGCTACTTCACAGGAACATTACTGTTAGGAACTTTGTTGCTATAATTCGCTATTTATCACAGATAAATCTGAAAGCACATTATCAGGAGGCAGTGAATCTTTTCAAGGGTAATTGCAGTCTGATTTTTGATCCTGAGAGGATTTTTCTAATAATAACAGGTGGCTAGACCTTTTATAGTTCTTTCATTTCTTCTCTGTGTATGGAAGGTGTTTTCTCCTCTCTAAGAGGGGCCTCTTTTCAATTCCTTACTCCTTCTCTCAAAGAAAAAACAACTCTTACAAGATTGAAAGTTTTTATTTTTCCTCTTTAATTTAAATATAGATTAGGGTCAGAGCTTAAATGTCCTCAATGAATAGCAGAAATAATGAAAAACCTACATCATTGAGGGTTCCATTTTAATAGCACTGTATTAGATCTGCTTCTGAACTGGGTAGTGTTTTCTGGATATACACAAGATTCCAAGATGTTAAAAGTCCTCATAAAGAAATTTGGTTGAGCTCAATGAGATTTAGTTCATATGCAAATAAAAATGTTTCTGTAAATGAGGGCTGAGTATTTTTTTTTTCACTGATGGTTTTCTTCAGTTACCACAAGACAAATAGAAGGACACTGGATAACCTATGAATCAATATTAAACAGAATATTCTAGTGTCTTTCATTGGATCATCTACAATAATTTTTGAGACATTGTTATAATGGATTATTCTAGCATAAGTACTTTTCTAGCATCTTCTGGTCCCGTATAATTGAAGTGCACTTGAAAAACTCCTTTTGACATCACTGGTGCAGGAACGAACTTACTGTTTAATTCCTGTTTAATTCTACACTGTTAATCAGTGTAGAATCATATATATTCTTGTAGTGAAAGTGGTTATGTTTATTGTTGTATTTTTAATGAACTCAACACTCGGGTCCCCTTTAAGCAATTAAACTGAAGGACCAGGTTGTGAGGGTTCTTCTATTCAATGAATGTGGCAAGAACATGTTGGATACAGACTGCTTTGAATTTCAAATATTTGTGCACTGTGCTTAGTATCTCCTGTCTTCTCCATTATCAACTCAACTGTACAGCTGAGTGTGTTTTCTGGGGCTTCAGGATAGGGTACTGCAGTTGAAAGTTATGGCTGTGCTGTAGTTTTCTATAGCAGCCTGTGCTATCAGGGTTGAATTCTGTCTGCTGTACTTGGAGAATGAAGGTCACACTTAAACAAGATGAGTGTCTGTTCAATGAAAATTATTTTTGATATGTTTTGTGATTGTGGTGCAAGTAAGGTTTGGCTGGAACTATGCATTTCTTTACCCACAAGGAAACGTAATTGTATTGTGTATGTGGTTTCCTTTTATTGATGATAAAACAATTCATTTGTAATACTTCTGCTCACATTGTGAGGAGTATGAGCTATATAGTGATGTTTAACTAAAATTAAATTCTTTATGATAGCTACTCATATAAGAAGACACTCTTGCCCCCTTTAAAACCATGGGTATTATGCACATTTGTAAGCATTGTATATTTCAGAATTAAATTTTTCTTTCTAGCTTTCAGTAGGATGCAGCAGAAATCAGATATCTTTCAGCCATTTTACAGACTTTTTATATGTGAATACCATATCTTGATTTTTTTGTTCGTTTGTTTTATTTTAATTTTCTAGGTGATATTCAAAAAGAAAAAGGAAGGTAGGCTTTATAGCCAGTCTCTATTTAATTGACTACATGTGAAAATAGATCTTTTGGGTAATTTCTATAAGACCGCATAGAGAACATGTATGGAATCATATGGCTGTGATAGGGGTACATTCTTTTAGAGCTGCAAGTGCAATACAGAAATATGTCACTATATGTATGTAAGACTGGATTGAGAACATTAGAATTTTGTGGAAACAGTTGCATGAGGGAAGAAAGAAAGGTTTACTAACTCTAATAGTTGAACTGTAGCCTTTCAAGGAGTGGGGGGCAGAAGGGAGAACAGCTGACCTTAAGGTTTAGAACTGCCCTCTGCAGAGCTGACGCTACCAGTACTCTTGATTGTATCTGGACCCTGTAGAAATTCCATGGGGTTAGAAACATTATAACTTCTAACCAAACTAGAAACATACTCAAGGCTCTTATTCTCAATCTTAAAGACTTTTATGAATGACATGTCAGGATTGTTGTCTGCAGAAACTCTTTAATTTTGCAATAAATGGGTACTGCTGCAAGTTTACAAAAAAATTCTTTCTTGTTCTATGCTTGTGATTTTCCCTTTTGGGGTACTTGATGATTTTTTTTTTCCCTAAGGTTGTCCTTTGAACATGGAAGACACAGGCCATATCATGGATTAGAAAACCTGTTGCTGTATATGGATGTTCTCTTACTTTAAAGGATGGTATGTCTGAGAGCAGTGAATGAAAAAATGCAAGTCATAATACTCATTGAGAAGGTTCTGGGGATAATTTTAGAAGAAATGAAATCTCCTTCAAGGAACTGAATTACAACTACATGGAAAAGGGAGAGATTTATATAGGGTGTTGATAGCTGTATGTCTCATGTTGATTGGTGGTGATGATGTGTTGCCATTTTAGCTTCTATTATTTCATAGGTATTGTAGAGCTGAACACAGCTCAGACCTGCAATATTGATTTATCTAAGAAATCTTTGTCCATGCAGACTCTCAGGCTCATGTAAAAGAATGTTTTAATTCAACAACAGACATTTATAAATCTTTTGTTACCAATCTCATTTATTTCAAGTCAATATCATTACAATTATAGAAAATAGCTGAAATGAGATCTAGTTTGTGATTTATTTTTTTTTTTTTCCCTTTGTGCTGTTAAGCATCAGGATCTGCTGGTGAGTGCTTTTCGAATCTGGGCTATACTACTAATTGTCCCATTAATATTTAAATGAGGGAGCAATTAAGAGCCCTACTTCTTAGTAATTGTTAAAAGAATAAAAGTTATTGCTCAAAACACAGATAAGTTACACTGCTAGGGTTTTGTTCATTACATGACAAATTTCCTCTCAGACATACTGCAAATGCAAAGGCTGTGCTCTTGACTGCATTGCAAATGTGGCAGAAGCAATTGCTGAAGGCATGCAATTACTAGCAAAAAAAAAAAAGGGGGAGAAGTTCCTTTGGAGTTAAACTTTAGCTGAGAAGGTAAGTTTGGAAACAGAACAAATAGAAACTGTCCCTTATCTTTTGTTCAGGGAAACAAGGCTTGGTTTATGTTCTCCATAAACAGGATTACAGTGACTCAACACCTCACTCAATACCTTCTAACTTTGTTTTCTTGTCTTGAGGTACGTTCCATAATAGTTCAGTAGTGGGGCCTTGAGACAATGTGGTTAAATTTATCTTTCATTTTCATTGTGGTTTAGTATTTTTCTTTACTAGGGGAAAATCTTGTGTTTGTGAGACAGCTCATGTGAGCAAAGCTTCCCCGTTGGGATACAGAGACAATAAAAGAAGTAATTCTGAACTCATCTCTTCCCCTTCCCCTTCCCCTTCCCCTGCTTCGCTTATCTAATCTGTCCTTCCTCAGTTATTTGGGCTCTGTTTGTTATAAGTCAAACAATTGACACAGATCACCAGGTCAACATTCTTTGTGTTCATGGGAGTAAAACTTCAGAAGATTGAAATGGGGATATGGCGCTTCTAGACTGGAAAAGAAACTCTGACCACATGCTCATGTTACCAAAAAACTGAATCATTGGTGGAGCAGCAGCTACAATGTGCTACTCCACCAGTGTGCTGCCATCTTCCAGACACAGATATCAGGACAGATGAGTCAAGCTGTGCTTATAGCTTTGAGGAAGAAGTGGTATTTTTCTCTAGAGTTAAAGTTTTATTGGGTGAATATCATCAGTTTGAACTAAGAAATATTTGATTTATTTAAGTGTAAAATATCCAGTGTCAAAAAGCAGAGAAGAAATACTTGCTCACAATAATTACACTTTCAAGGACTGTCATTAGGAAGGATCCACAGTATGAAAGTTAGTGTGGGTGAATGGGGAGACACTGCATGTGAGCAAGTGCTGAAAATACCTTAACTCCAAGACACTGAAGTTTTGAGGACTGTTGGAGGTACTGAAGCAAGCCTAACTAATGTTCTGCCTAGAGCTAAACTAAAACATGGCATTTACAAATGTTAGATTGAGGATACAGTTTCAGGTCTAGATTTTTGAGGCTTGTGCTACTTTTTAACATTTTGCCTAGTTGTAATTTTCCTCATCTACCTCCAGAATTCTGTGGAAGTACAAAAAACCTTCCCATTTCCACACCAGCTATGTAAAAATCAGTGAAGGAGTTGAGTGGAACCAAAGGGAAGCCTGGTAGAAGGGATTGAATCCAGAATACAATGCAGTACATTATTTTCATATATAGCCTATATCTGTTATACAACTTTATGTTCTGTTCACTTTGGGAATCAAATACTATCCTGATAGATTAAATGATATTTCAATCATGTAAGCCCAATAGATAATAAATTAATTGAAACTTGTATTAATCTATTACCCAGATTTATTTTTTTTACGGAACCATTGATTTACTCCTGTCCCCCCTCCCTACCCATATTTCAGTGATGGTAAAAGACAAGTAATAAATTGCTAGTGATTTCCTGCATTCTATTACTCAGATTGTTGCCTGTAATAGAAACCAATTGTTTTGAATTTGCCAGATTTATTTTTTTTTTTTGACTGTGAATGCTAAGAGGAATGGCAGAAGCTAAATGCCACAAACTTAAGGAATATAACACTACTTTATTCTGTTCTCTAGTAGAATAGGTAAGAAAATGTTAGGAAAAATGATAAAAGGATGAGACTAACAATACTGTCACGTAGCTATTTAATGTGTTCAGTAATAAGGTAATATTTAAATATGACTTATGTAATCCAAAACTTATTTTAGTCTGAAAATCAAGCTCTGGTGCTCCTACTCCTTTACTGTGAGTTGACTGGATTTATGCTCTGCTTTTTCTCTAACATGGTCATGATTTAATGTAACTTCTTTTACTACTTTAATTTTCAGTATCAAAATCATGAAATGTATCTATTGAAGGTTCGAATGTGATTTTCTTATCTAAAAAAAAAAAAAAATAAAACATACTAAAAAGTCATTCTTGCAATGTAGAATCTAGGTCTTGTAACGAAACCTGTATGAACAGATGCTGATGCCCATACAGAGATGCACCACAAGATAGGTGTCAATGTTAAATATAGTTTGGTTACTGTTAATTGAAAAGGGGAATTAAGGCAGTCTTGTATCTCATGAATTCATTTTTTTTTAGTGTAGCATATTTTTAAGGAATCTGTCTGTAGGCTGCATAATGAAAAGAAGCAGACTAGGAAACAACCAAAGTATTTCACATCTTGCTTAATCTCCCCATATCCCCTTTTTGAAAATTGTTTCAAATGAAACTAGTTACATTGTAATCAATGAAACCTTCATATTGGCCTTTGTGGAAAGAATTTTGTCATCCATCCTGCCCAGTTAACTATTTCATCCCACTCTTGAAATTAAGAAAAAAAAATGCAATTTGAGCACCCTGGCTTTTTAACTACTTGTATTATGTGAAAACTGACACTCTTCAGTCCTTAATGATAAATTGAATATAATTAAAATATGACAGCTAATCTTCAGATCAACAGGTTTTTAAAAATTCCAATTATTCTGACTTTTTTTTTTTTTAACAGTCAGTGTAATTCAATGTTTTCTTCCCTTTATGGAACAAGAACACTTGATTTGTCAATCTTCTAACACTAACCTAACTCTGTGTTAATGAAATTAGAGACTGTAACAAAGCTGAAAGAACTTAATTATTTTTTTTTCTGCTTGAAGATGAATACTTGTTTTTTTTTTTAGGTGTGGCTTCTCATGATCCACATGTAGCCAATATGAGAGGATCATGCTAGATTCCCTTCTGCTGGAATACCGTGCATATGATGCTGCTTTTGCAGCTTAGCAAAATTAAGTTTCCTGAAAATCAATAAAGTAACAGTGCAATAAAATTGGCATAAGTTATGAAGCTCAACATGTTCTCTGAAAAATCCTTTTCTAAAAAAAAGATAAAACAGAAGCATAACTTTTGGGTTATTGACTAACATTTGCAAAGGCTTAGATTTATTTGCCATTCCTTACCTGTGACTTTCAAGCAAGTCTGAAATGTCACAACAATTATATCATCTGTTTAGGAAATGTGGTTTTTCACTATGACAGTAGGATAACAAAGTATTACAAAACTAATTCTTTTTTTTTTAATAAAAAAAGAAAAAAAAACACAGTTAAAGAAGAAACACTGGCAAATAGAGTAATACAGACTTAGTTTTGAATGAGTCTGTGAGTTTTGACTAATAAATAGTCACATTTATGGATTACTTGAGAACTGAAGAATTTTAACCCAAAAAAGCTGCTATGTGGGAGAAATAAATTTATTAACCAGGGAAAAAAACCCAACGACCTCACATAATGTTCATGAACTATATTCTGCCATGTATTCCACTTTCCTAAAGTGTAAATGTGAAGATACAGACTGTATTTCAGAACCAGATTTTTCAATAGTATCAAATTTTAGTCTCACTATCTGCAATACCCTGTGATCTTCTGCAAAATAATGTTTATTGCACTGAAGATTTCAGAAATCAGATTCTATTAATACAGTCTCTGTTAAAAATAAAACATAAACGCTTTCTGAACAAAGCACTTCTGGAAATTTTCGAGTTTCAGCTGACTGTAGGGACCGTATATCTGATTCAGCTGTGTAAATTATGTGGCTTGATGGAATGAAGGTGGTCATTTTGTGATGGTGTTGTCTTTAGTGTAAGTGGACAAACGAGTTCTGATGGGCAAAGTAAGAAGCTGTGGACTGTTTAGTATGTAACTTGAAATCTAACAAGGTATCTAAGTAAAAACACTTGTAGTCTGTGTAAATTCTAAAGCAGGTAATGTTTCTCCCCTTAGGAAGAAACATGTCCAGATATAAATTTGGCTGTACAGCTTGACAACAGGGAGAACTGAGGCAATTATCCATTGTACCATATATGTTTTTCCTAGTAAAACTGGAACCAGACAACAAATGTGCTTTTAGAATAAACACTAGCTTAAGTTTGAGTGGGTGCCAAAGCATGCTGTAGAATTGGGACCTGGGCAATGAGAGTGAGAATGACAGCCATTAAGAAACTCCACACACAGCTTTGGAGAGGTCTGGCCTGTGCTCTGTAATTTATAAGACAGGAATATGAAGATTTGGGATATATTAAGGGGTGGGGGAGATACAGAACTGTGCAAAATTTAAGAAATCCTTTGGAGAAGGGGGCCAGAGAGAAACAAGGAGGGGGAGAGTAGATAGGAGGGGGACATGAAAAGGGATGGTAATATGTAAACTGTTGCTAGTCCATACACTTGTCTGACCAAGACCTCTGTGGGTCACTGCAGTCTCTCCTATTTTATGAAATCCTTTCTTAACTGGATCTCAGTGTAATATCACTCTCTACCTTACCTGTGAGTACTGTAAGGACTGGCTGCCAGCTACTGGGGGGACTAACATGAGTGGATTTGGGGCCAGCAGCTGGAGTCAGAATGGGATAAAGGTGCCCCTGGACCTGTTCTGCTCAACTGGTGCAGGTGCAGGTCCTAGTGACAGCCACTGGTGTGGAACTATGGAATGTAAGACCTGTGTGGCAGTTATTGGAGGGGTTGGGGTGTTAGTAGTTTTACCCTGATCTGGTGTGCCTGGGGGTTTGCATGTGTATATTTTGGTAGCAAACATCAAGTTGGACTAGCTGGTGAGCAGGAGGCCGTAGGCTAGGGTAGATGTATCAGGTGGGCAGAAGGTCTGTGTGTCCACATGGAGCCTGTGTCTGTTTTCTAGCAACTACCAAGCTGGACTAGCTGATGAGTGGAGACCTGTGGAGGTGAGGGTGCAGGTAGGGTTGTGAATGGGAAGAGTAGTCCTGCTGATGTTCAGGGGATCTGAGAATGTGCTTGTGGATCTAAGAAGTGTGTGGGGTTGTGCTTTAGCTAGCTGAACTTCAGCCCCAACCAGCTGGAAAGGAGGAAGGGGATTTGACTATCTATGCTATGTTTAGGTGAGTCCTGGTAGAGTTATATGTGGATGTTGTTAAAAGGGAGCACTCAGTCTGAAGCAGTTTGCAACTGGTAACTGCTTGTATTGCTTGCTGTCCTGTGTGTGTGTGCCTGGTCACACACTCAATATTGTTGCTGGTTGAACTTGCAGATGGAAAAGCAGCAGCTGCATCCATTGTCCTGGGATGGAAAAATATATCCATGTGTTTACAGGTGGGCTGGACTGGGCTACTGTAGAGCTGGAAAGGAGCAATCCCAGAGGCAGCAACATTAAACATCTCATAAAGGACATATGAGCAACACCTCCACTCCCAGTTAACAATCACGAAAAAAAAATCAAGTTATAGCTGTAAATGAATGTTTAACTAATAAAAATCTTTTTAAAGGCTTCTTTACAGAAGAATTCAGTATTTGGATTCAGCTGTATTTCTGGGGTTTCTGTAAGGAGTCATGTAAAGATAATTTAACTATAGGTAAATGAATCAAAACAATCCTTAGTTCAAAATTCAAGGGAGTCTTTGTTGTGATTGAGAACTACTGAGTTTATGTAAGCTGCAATAAAATCCAACATCACTAGTGGAATGGTCTCAGGTACACTAGTAGTACATGCTGAAGGGAAAAGGTAGAAAATTTTAAAATGAAGAAAGAGTAAAATATTGATGAAAACAGACTACTGAATTGTTCAGTTACAATATCAAAAGTGTCAGGTTGAAAGAAACTCAGTTTCTGACTGTTTTAAAGCAAAGCAGAGGGGGAGAAGGAGGAAAATTCTTTGAGTATGGAATTTAACACAAGTTCAATTCGTACTTTGATTATTTTATTTAATTTTTTAAATCAGTCATAAAAATGAAGATTTGAAGCCTCAGATGTCTAGGCAAAAAATGTTTCTCAGTTCAAGCAACAGTTCCAATTAGGAAACTTGTTGTGGTAGTGACCTGTGAAACTCTAAGGGCACATTTCTGTGATACATACTCTAAGGGTCAAGACAAGTCAATAAGGCAGAAATGAGATCTCCTTCCAGGAGGTAAACTTTTTCAAATGAAAAATGACCTTGAAAAATGGCCCTTTGACAGCTCAATGCATATTGCAGTGTCCAAGCAGATTGTCTTGAAAGTAAAAGAGCATACTCTTGCACAAGTTGTGGGTTTTAAGTATATTAAAGGAGAACAGAAAAAAAATGTGGACTAGGAACACTTTGGATGGTGGGAAGAACAGTGTGGAAAGGTTTACACATATGATATTGCAAAAGCAACAGCCGAAGAAACCACAGGCAGGCTATATCATCTTTGGTAAGTCGTGGGCAACAGGAGAGGTGACTGAGGACTGGAGGAAAGCAAATGTCACTCCAGCCTACAAAAAAACAAGAAGGAAGATCTGGGTAACTATAGACAAGTCGGCCTCATCTCCAACCCTGGAAAGGTGATGGAACAACTAATCCTTGGCACCGTCTCCAGGCATATCAAGGATGAGGGGGTCATTAGGAGCAGTCAACATGGTTTTACCAAAGGGAGTCATGTTTGACCATCCTAATAGCCTTCTGTGAGGAGGTAACGAGGTGGATAGATGATGGTAGAGCAGTAGATGTGGTTTATCTTGATTTCAGTAAG
>VZRW01008055.1:130149-150489 GCA_013398125.1 Aegotheles bennettii | reverse complement strand
AGAAGAGGAGACTGAGGGGTGACCTTATTAATGTTTATCAATATGTAAAGGGGGAGTGTCAGGAGTATGAAGACAGGCTCTTCTCAGTGATGTCCAGTGATAGGACAAGGGGGAACTGGTGCACGTTGGAACATAGGAGGTTCTGGGTAAACATAGGGAAGAACTTTTTCACTGTGAGAGTGACAGAGCATTGGGACAGTCTGCCCAGAGAGGAGTCTCCTCCTCTGGAAACATTCAAAGCCTGACTGGATGCATTCCTGTGTGACCTGCTCTAGGTTGTCCTGCTCTGGCAGGGGTGTTGGACTAGATGATCTTTCGAGGTCCTATCCAACTCATAATATTCTGTGATTCTATGATTCTGTGATAACACTTACATGATAAGGACTCCAATCAAGGTCAGAACAACTACATTGAAAGCAATTCTTTAGGATTTAGAAATTGAATTACTTATTTAATCAAACAAATCCACCAGTGTCTTTTATGTTACTAGAATGTGATTCCATACTTCCATGATGTTGTTCTTGGTATAGGAAAGTAAATTAATAACTATTTTAGTCTTCTGTTTTAACTTTACCTTGTCCAGTCTTTCCTGACCATGTGCAGCTTCATTAGCCTAATGTTTTCTGTTGTGTTAAACACAACATTTTATTCTGAAACTATATTTTATTTAAAGGCTGAGTGATGTCACTTGAAACAAAGTCCTCCATCTTTCACACCCATACAGGTAAGGGAGTTCTGAGTCCTGTTTTCTGTATCTTGTTTTGTTTTCAAATAAAGGCAGAATTCCTCTTTTCATGTTCCTCCTGTCACTGTTTAACTCTTACCTCTCACCTCTCCTTCCAGGGTGGATTTCCCTTAACAATCTAACTTTTCTTGCCTTCCTCTTGTCTTAAAACAAAATCCTTTTGTCTCTGTTGGCTTTGTAGCATACACTTAAGATGCCCCACTTTGGCTGCTGATCCTTCAAAGTGAAAATGCAGCAGTTGAAAATAGGGTTATGCACTCAGGCACAGACATAGTGGGAAGACACTGAATCAGAGCAAGGACAAGCTCTGACAAGTTTGAGCCAGACTCAGGTTTGCAGCCTTTACAGGAATGGAAACTATAACCTTGGTTCTGGAGATGAAAGAGGTGGCATCATTGCTAGGATATCCAAGATGTCAAATATTTATAAATAAAAAACCCTGTAAAAGTATTCCAACACTGATAAAGAAGGGAAATGTAAACAATTCTAACAGCTGCTTCAGGAAAAGTAAAAAAACCCCAGATTTCATAGTATTTTCTCAGCACAATTTTCATGGTCTTTAGCGTACATTGAACACAATTATTTTAAAATATATTACTAATGAAAACTTAATTTATTCTTTCTGTATCTGTAATTTCTAGCATACTTCAGTTCTGCTGCAGCCTTCTATATTCCTAGTCAGCATCTAATATTTGTTTCATGATGCATTTTAGGAGTGAAATGGCTGGATTAAGCAAAGTGTAGCAGCACTTATGAGCAAAGTGGCTGCTGCAGTTTGAGTGCCGTTGCACAGATGACGCCACTGAACAACAGGAAACAAGGCACTAGCAATAGAAAAAATAGAAGCTTGTACCAGACTGTACTTGGTGGGTACAAGATTATAGATTGAAATTAATATTTGAAACAGAAAAATGGGTCAAGACATATGATACATATTTTTTTTTGAAATGTCAGGGGTATTCCTTTTCAAAATAGACTAGTACATACATATTCCTATATAAAGGTGTTTGGATGTCAAAGAAGTGTAGGTTGCTGCTATTCACACAGTTAATTTACAGATAGTTCTTAGTAGGGAAAGGGAAGAAATGGAAGAGGAGTAAACATTATGAAAAGCTGAAAGGAGCCTTCAGGCATCCATGTGAATGTGCTAAAGTGCTTCACTGTGAGATCTTAAATACTTCCATAATATGTAATAATTCTATCTGAGGTCTTTCTTGGTGATAAATGATATGTTTCTACATTGTCTTGGACAACCACCATTTCTTTAATTCTTTTCACTTACTGTAGCTGTCAGTTATCTTAATTTTGGATGGTTCCCCTTTATGCCTCAAAACCTTGACAGAATCACCTTTGCGTCTCAAAATATTTCAGACTGAAAATGTACATAATCATTGCTAGCAAATCTCTTATCTGCCACCCACCAACTGAGTCCCAATACGGTAATTTGTTAGAACTTCAAAAGATGCTGCAGAAGCTGTCAAAGAAGATGCATTATCTGGAACATTAGAACTAGATTTTTTTTTTCCTTCTTCTGCTTGTTACCAGACAGCAGCTCAGTCTAGAGGAGCAAACTCCTGCTATTAGGTTGGTATTCATGTACCATTTTACAGGCTGTCTGGCTGCATTTGTAAAGCAATATATGAAAGCTCTGATTTCAAAACAAAGGAACAAAATTTCAGTATTACATTAACAAAAGTCTGACTTGAAGTCAACAGAAAATATTGTTCACCTATAAGCACCTGCCTTAACCTCTTTGGACTTAATTTGCCTTTTGCAAAACAATTTCTCCCCTGTTTTGTGTCTGATTTTGTTTTCTCACCTGCAGCACAAATGAAGCTGTGCTCACTGTGACCCAGAAGTGTCAGTGACTGATTTTCAAAAGATTGACACACTCTTCTGTCTCATAGCTTTGCTTTGTTTGGTTTTGTATGCGTATAGTTACATTTACCTGCTTTATAAAATCACTGTATTCAAATGGGTCAGTCTTAGAGTGCTTTTTTAAGAAATCAGATTATGTTCTGGCACTAAGTCTATGTATATGTTTCAATGAGAAAGCTGTATTTGGTTGCCTAGGCATGATCTTGGGCTATGACATATCAATACAGACTCAATTAATTAAGATTTACAACATACAATAGTTTTCTACTTGGTCAATTTTCAAATTGGCCATATTATTTATACTTTCAGTGAACTAAATCCAATTATCTGATGTAACTGAGTTTGGCTTGTTAAGCTACCTCAACCATTCTGCTTCTGAAATATCCTAGATTTACAAGATTTTTCCAAAGCATACACCAGCAAGAAGGTGTCCTCGGTCAGCTCCCTTTTCAAGATTCTTGAATGTTGATTATAATGCAGTTCTTAGTAATGAAAATTTCCAGTTCTTTATTTGTACTGTATTGTACTAGCTCAGTTTGTGACACAGACTTGAAGAGTTTCAACTCATAGCAACTTAAATTTATCTAACCTGTTTCTCTGCCTCCAAGGATGGATACCTTTTCTGATGTCATTCTGATCAATATTTATCTAGCCTTTTAATAAAGACATTTAAATAGACAGATTGTGTGACCTCTCCAAAAAATCTATGCTAGTGCTTCACTCTCTTTACCCAGAAATTTTTCTGAATTTTTACCTTGAATCCTTATGCTGTAATGTAACCCCGTTATTGTCCTATCCATTATAGGTAAGAAAAACAGATTAGTCTTTCCTTTTTCAGAAGCCATTTATTTATCTAAACCATGTTTATGCTGTCCCTTCTCTCTTTAAGACAAAATAGATTAATTCAATATTTTCAGTTAGGTAAACTTGTACACTTCTGATTATTCATTTACTTCTCTTCTTGACTTCAATTAGTTCACATTCTTACTGAAGTTCAGAATCCAAATCTGAATCAAAGATTCCAGTTGAGTATGACACTCTTCTTGGTCTTATGGCCCTTTTCCCATAATTTTCATTCATACAATGACTCTAAGTATACTTGAGCAATTATCACAAAGCAGAGCTAGTGAAGGAACTTATTCAGCTGTCCTATTTTTTCCTACTCCATTCCCATTCTGTTAATTGGTATAGACATTTTATCACAACTGGTCTTTCCATTGATGCGACAAGCCCAGTTAGATGTTTCTGTTTCCACAAGGTCAGCCTTTGATGCTGGTGATTCAAGAGCCAACAGGAAGACTTGTTTGCAATGATTTTTAATTTTATTCTTATGGAGCAACTCTTGCTTTGTCCTTTCTTAAATTGTCCCCATATGCTTATGCTCCATTTGTGTATGTACCCTTAAGAATCTGACTTTTTCTATTTCCTATATGTTTTCTTCTTACGTTTGAGATCAATGTGGAACTCCTTATTAGCCATATTGATCTTTTGATGTTTCTCACCTTTCTTCCATATGAAGATGATTTTCTTGAAATATCTACTTAAAACCAGGAATGTTTATGCTATTGTTTCTCCTTTGTTTTCTGAGAGTTATTAACTCTTCTATTTACTTATAGATTTCACTGAAATTACTTCTTACCATGACATTTTGCTCAGCCATTTCATCCTTGTTGTTGCAAATCACATCTAAAAGCCATGTAAGTGTTCTCTGACTTCTAGATCAAGAAACATTGACACCGCACTCCAAGAATATGGTGGACATCTTACCTGACAAGTTAATCATCTAAGACAAAGCCAGTCACCTAGGCTTCTCCTCTAATTAATGAAGAATTATAGGTGTCTGCAGACCAGGATGATAATTTTAAGATAAGAATTGAAACATTCTCTGAAAGAAGATTTTCCATTACATTATTTATAGATACAGAGTTTAGATGACTGGGTTAGATTTTGCTTAATAACTTTTTAGGTTATTGAGGTTCAGTGAGCTGAATCATGCTCTCTCTACTTTTATTTGTATAATCTTTTTTTGAGCAGATGTTTGGGTAATTGGAATTGTTCATTACTACTAAACCTTAAATTCTGAATAATACTGCAATTGATTTTCATCAAGCCTTACCTTCTTGATGCTCATGGTTTACCCTGAGCTCTGAGCATGATGGTACCTGATGTTGCAGTGCAAAGCAGTGACTGCCTTATCTTTTCAGAAGTTGTTACTTTTGTTTCTCTAAACAGGAAAATATAAATTAAATCAACCAATAAACTATCAACAGAACTACTGAGATTCAGGCTAAAAGAATGAGGCATGGATGTTTCAGGAAATAATTTTTAAAATTACCTCCTAAGTGAACAAAGCAGAATCTTGATTTGTATACTGAGAAAATATGGAAGCCTTGTTTTTTATCTTATATGAATTGTGGATTTTCAGAACCATTTTGTCTCAGTCCCAAAATACCAAGGTAATTTGCTATAGTGTTTCTTATTTTGGATGCTGGTAGTAAAATAAAAATATTTTATAACCTAAGCAAGTAGGGAATGGTAATTTCTACCCTCAACTGCTTCACAGCCCAAGCTGTTTGTCAAATGTGCTGTCACAATAACTTCTTTGGGTAATAATTTGAAGAATCAATAGTCTTCTCTCTTTTTTTTTATGAAACCTGGCAACTTTTCCATCGATTGTTTTTCTTCTTCCAACATTGTACCTGCTGTCTTTGCAGTTTCTGATTAATTTTCTAGCATCTCAACTCGTTTGTATATTTCAAGATAACATAGTGACATGGGTTTCTGAGAATATGCTGTTTCTTTCCTGCTTGGGTGCTGTAACCTTAGTTGGCAATATGTGCCATATTTTATAAATGTAATATTGTGCAATTTAAGTAACAAAAAGTTGGACAGATAGAGGTATAACACTTTCCTCCATACAACTGCAGGATCTTATGGTGAAATAAAATTGAAGCAAAACACCGAATGTTTAATATCATTGCTAGCTAAGCATGTTTTAAATGGTAGTTAAGAAACAGAAACTATGGTGTCCAGGAGAAACTCTTCTACTTATCTGTTGTACATGCAATGGTAATTAACAGTGATATTGAGGAATTCAGTAATTAGTAATTGACATGAACCAAGCTCTAGATGGCCCTCTACTATGCATTTGCTGAGCTGATAGCGATGTCCGAGAGTTGGAGGGGGCTGATCTTAGCTACATGTACAAAAGGTGTTACTCTAAATGCTATTTAATACCAACTAACTGCATGTTAGCAGATTCACCTTTTGCCTTGTGTATACCAAGACTACTATTAGGCATCCCTGAGGTAACTATTCCTTTTATTTCCTACTCGTCACTTTAGAAGATGGGCATCCCACATTGCTAAGTAGGATGATAGCTCTGATTGTCTCTATGGAAAAATGGACAGTATAAAACAGCTTTATTGTGTGTCCTGATGGAGTGCAGGAAAAAACAATTTTTAATCTACAAATTAATGGTGATAGAGGGAACTCAATTAATAAGAAGGTATAACTGTCAAACTCAGTTAAGTGCAGGCATCTGTGTATCAATATAATTTGCTGAGGTGAGCCTGAAGTTCAGGAAGATATCAATACATCTTTTGTTTACTTTCCTATTTTTCTGACAGAACCCAGTGAAAACCAGTATGTCTCTCTACCGTCAAATGTCACATTTTCCTGGTTTGAGCCAGGATAGAACCAATTTTCTTTTTGCAATTTTACTTTTCAGTTAAGTCTCTTCTAAGTAGCTGTTCTTGCTGGAATTAACTGCACGTTTTTCAGTCAGTATCTGCCTTGAGGGTTGATAACGCTTGATGTTTATAGTTACTGCTAAAGAATGGTATGCAGGGGTCACACTTGCACCTCTCCTGAGAGGAGGAGTGGACCGGAAAAGTGACCCAAAATTAACCAAATGAAATATTCCATCCCAAAAGCATCATACTTGGTATAAATCTAAGAGACCAGAGAGTCAAGTCTCTCTTCATCAATGGCTGCCTTCCTCGGGGAATCCTGTTTGTCATCCTGTGCCTGAGGCCCACTCTTCTGTTCAGCCGAGGTTGTCAGGTTTCTCACTGGAGCTGTTGTCACTCAGCCTTTACTGCTAGAGGTGCACCTCTCGCAATTGCGATCTGAAGCTGAGTATAACTTTGATGATAGAAAGCATCTGTCATTCATTTAATTGCTGGCCCAGCATTAAACTGTGACATTCTCATGAAATGTGCAAGTTGAAAGAGACCACAAACATATCTGTACTGTATTTTCACAGTAGAAGTCCTAGTGCGGGCTATGTTAAACAGGAAGATCTCTCTAAATCTGTGGACATTTCCTGTTATTTCTAATAAAAAAAAACCTTTAACCATGCTTGGTTTTCACTTATTTAAGGATAGAAAAAATATGCATTCAGTTGGTTTAGTTTACTAATATTATTTTCCTCTGATAGGAGAGGGGTTTACATTTTTAGGAGCTGGCAGGTGAGTATTGACAGGTGCAGCTTTAAAACCCTACAGAAAAGAGGGTTTCTGGTTAAAGTAGATTGTTAACAATCCTTCCTTATCGCTTCAGGGAGATATAGCTCTTTCAAAGATACTGAGTTAATGTTGCTTACCTGGATAATGCAGCTGTATACTTTTTTAATTCCTCAAGCGATTCAGCAACACATCTGTGAAACCAGTCTGCATCTGGTTCAGATTATCTTAAAAATAATGAACCGCAGTTTCGATTTCTGGGATATCATAAATCTCAATATTTTATTTGGTTCAGCTATGATAGTATTTCCAAAAGTATCAAGATACATGTAGGCAGTTTTTCAAAAACACTTATTTGCTAAACTTCCAGAATTTTTTCAAGGTTTTATGTATTTCTGAAAACTTGCTAGACAACTATCTGTATACTTGTACGCAAGAAACACTTCTACATTTAGGTGCATGGGGAATACCATGAGCATCTCCAGCAAATTGTACTGTAAAATTTAATGTTAGCTCTACCCTGTTCAGCAATCACAGCTGTAATTATCTAAGTGTTCAGTCTAAGCTTTTGAATATAGACATTTGAATTAATAGACTCAACTATATTTAATATACAGCTGGATTTTCAAATTCAACTAAGATTGCCATAAACAATGTTTTGTATTTTGAAAGCAGAACCTTGTATTTATAATTGTAGTAACAAGTAGTTCTGCGAATCAGAAAGCCTATGCTCCTAAATTCTTCGTTTTCAAAGGCAGATGCGTGGGTAGATGCACAAATCCGTAGGCTAACATGTCTTTGAATTGTGTTTACAGGACTGAATACAACTTGATTACTAGTGTAAATTACGTTTGAGAAAGAAAAATATTCATAAAAACATGCTGTGATGTGAATCCATACTACATTTATAACAATTCCATTTTCTTTAACTCTACATTATTAGTCTGTCTGTGCAGGTTCACCAATTCAATTGTGGTTGGAACAGTGTCTTACAGTGAGACACTGCTCCTGTCCCCAAAGATCTTAATGTCTTTGTAGACTAAGCACAGAAAATTAAAAAAGGATACAGACTTCTCAAATAATTCTCAGTTCAATTCACCAGTAAAATATGATCCCTTCTTTAGCTGGGATCTGTTAATCTTTTATTCACTCAGTCTAAAAGATCAAAATATCAGAGAACACTATGCCTGTGGTGCTCAGGAAACCTTTATTGTTATTAAATTTAAATATTAGTAGGAGTATTCTGAGGACTGGTGGACATTTTGCTTTGTGTCCAGTTACTTTCTACTGCCAGGTAACACATAGCAGGTAACTGAAGTGAATAAATGATCTTCCAAGATACAGTTGAATTTGACAGTCAGCTGGTGCAAGTAAGAAGATTTAGCTGTGAATGCTGATATTCTGTGTAAGGTTAGTACTGTTGAGGAATCCTAGAGCATTTCTATATTGTAGACTGACTGGGCAAATATAATTTCAAAAAGACTGCTGTCAAGAGGAGAAGTAGCACTTCCAGTTCTTGGATGATTGTGTCCATTTGTGCAGGTATTTTGGAAGGATATGGATAAATCTGAGAAAGCCCAGATGGAGAATAGTATTTCTGAAGGTACTTTGAATGCCAGGATTTGTTATTTTAAACTATATGCATCAACTGAAAAACTGAGTGACACTGCTTTTGTGTCTATACAGATGTATCTGTAAAAATGCAAGTATCTGATGAAGTATCTGTATAGGAACACCTTATTTTTTTTTTCATTAATTTGGAGATAGCTATCAGTACAGAGCTGTTTCTTACTGTCTTTGATTACACCCCACTAATCTCAGTAGATGAGCAGAGATGAAGGTTTAAATCTGCATTCAAGATAAATTATTATTTTGAAGATTCTAAACAAGCCATACTAGAACACCAATTCCTTTTTGATGTAGATTAAGATAGCAATTTAAAGTCAAGGGTTATGCTCATGAAATCAAATATTGAATTCCTGGGAGTTAGATGACAGTATTAGGTTACAGTACACTCCTGGTATTTTGTTCTTTTGTTCAAGTTTTTGTACCATCTTGTCACTTTATTATTATTACTATTTTTAGCATCTCTTAGTGCTGTGTTAAGCAGCATGACTAATCTGTCATGCAGTTATCTCATTCCTTCCCCATAGGAAAATGTGTGCAGTGGCGTGACTTATTTTGGTCTTTTTTTTTCTTCCTACCTTCTTAGCAGTTTTTGATTTGCAGTCTTAATTTTATCCTTTTGTAGGAATTTCTGGAATTCTTCTGAGTCATGTTGCTACTCTGCAGAGACTTTGAGTCTTATTTGGAGATGAGGAATGCAGCCTGGGAGACCAGAGTGATTCTAAATTGATGCAACTTAGATCTCTCTGACATCTCAGTACATCAGCTACTGTTACTAAAATCTCTGCAGATTGTTTTAGACATAGTATTTATACTTAGGTGTTTTTGTCAACATGTAAGTTACACTCCCTAGCAAATTCTCTCTTATTTGGTAATATTCCATCGCTGAAGGGCCCCAAAAGAGAAGGAAGAAAGAAATTAACTTCTAGTTTTTCCTCACACAAAACTATTACTGATTTAATCTTCTCTTTTAACAATTTCACTATGAGAGTAGGTACAAAGGTGACTGATTTATCTCCCCGTCTTTAAGTAGGTTTATTTTGTAACACATTGTTTGCCACTTCAAATTTGACCTTAAATATAAATGAGTGTGGAAACTGTTTCTCTTAACCATTTCAGAGTTCACGGCATTTCAAAAAATAAAAACACTTTTAGTCTCAAATCACTTATTAAAAACTATTCAATGAAGAAAAATGATTCCTAATTAAATCAGCTTAGACTAAACATTTACAGATGTTAAAATATGCCCTGTTGATGTTATTCTGCAGGTGCATACATAAATCTTGCTGAATAAACTACCACTCCATCTCCATAGGTAAAAGTATGGCTTTTTGGATTATGTTATACTGAGAAAGTCCCTCAGAGTACTTTAAATCATATTTCCAGTGATATGATTCAGTTTTTGGAAGGACTATCTTCTAGAAGAGACACTTTCTCACTTGAAGACATAAGCATGAAGTCACTCAAAGTGGATGTGTATTAGTGGATGTGGATGGAGATGTATCTATATATATAGAGAGAGATATATGACATACATTCTGAGTCCATGCTTATGCCCCATAAGTGGATGGACAGCTCATTTGTTAGAGCTTGTTTCAAGGCTGAAGCTGATGCAAAGCTAAATCTTAAAGGGGAACTGAGGGGAAGAGTGACCAAGTTATTAAGGGAAATTACTGACTGTTATAAAGGGGAAGATGGAGTCTGTTCTACACAGATCGGGATGCTTGTCAGAGTAACTGCTCAGGTTGGAAGGAAGCATCATGGCTTAAAACTGCATTAATTTTTAAACAGCTCTTGTATTTCCTTCTACCAAACAGTGGCTGTTTCCTCGGTTACCACACTTTCATTTGGAGGAATGTGACCACTAGTCCATGCGGACACACACAGATGATAGTTTCATGAAAATCCTGTGTCAGCTGGTGGCCAACATCATATATTTGAAGTTTCCACTTGAGATTTCTTCCAAAAAAACCAAGCACAATATTATGGAAGACTGTATTCTTTTCAGATTGACCATTATCCTTTTCCTTTCTGGCTGCACATGTGCAACATTCATACTGAATTTTTTTGGAAAAAAACCCACTTTACCTTCTTTTGTAATATTCACTCAATCCTTAACATATAGACTCACCACATCGTCAGGGGTTTCTTCATTCCCACATATTTCTTTAGCTTAAATGACTGCATTGTCAGTGTTAAAGTCTTGCATTCAAATGTTGTCAAAAGGTTACTTTTAGGTCCACCTCTTAAATCTCAAGAGAAGGAGCACCTTGAAACTAAAAAAGGCAGCCTTACTGTAGGTTTTCCTGAGTTACCAATTCATTTGCCATCTTAATATTCTTCTGACATGCTGTTGTCTACTTTTATTAGAGATATCTTCTGCTAATACATTAGCACTTACTAGGTGATTCAGTATGTTGAAGTGTTGCCAGTGAACCACAGAGTGTTTTACTCGTTTGCCACTGATTGAATCTAGACCCAATTTGGACTTCAATATGGTTTGCTCTGTGGGACTTTTAACAGTCCCTGTGAATTGGGTTTACTGAGGACTTGATTGTAGTTTTAGAATCATATATACTATCCCAAGGCTTTGCACTAAATAATGGACTGTAGAAGAAACGAATTCTATGGACTACAGGGGCTTCCCTCCCCTTTCACCTAGAGAAAGTTTGTTATATCCCCAAAATTGTTGACTCCAAGGTTGAAAAATGTTTGGTTTTCTTATTTATTTTTTTTCCAAACCAAAACAGACCCCACCATCTTGCTGCTAGAGCTGACTTTCTGCTGTTAAGTTCTTTAGGATCTAAAAAAACAACTAAATATCCCTAGACATTTGGTCTATAACTCCCAAGCTCTTGAGGAGAGTTTATTTTACTTAGTTTCAATATGTAGCAGAAAAACTCTTTTTTACCCCTTAGAAATCTTTCTACTGTCTCCCTTCTTTAGATAACTGTGGATATAACCTAGACCCTTTCCTTTAGTTCCTAGATAGAGGCTCACCTGGAGGTTACAGTGAAGCAGAGAGCAGTAATCATTCTAAATTTACCCAGAATTGCAAGACCTAGATATTCTAGGAGTCTTGCAATGTAGAAAAACTTACGGCAAACCACTTTCTTAGTGTTTGGAATTCCTTATTTATTTATTTATTTATTTATTCCTTTCCCCCCCATATAGTAATGCCTTAGTATAGGCATTCCACATTTCCATTGTGGAAATACTACACATGAAAGAGGCTCCATGAAGGGAAGCCATAATGTTACTCTTCATTGCTGTTGAACATTTGTCCAACAAGAAACATTGTTAGTAAGGCTCTAGAAAACCTGAGTACTGTTCAGATATGGAATTGTTACCATTACTAAAAGCAACATAGTGAGAACAACTTACTAAGGGAATGAAGTTTATATATTGAAATCAAAGGAGTATAAATGGGGTGTTAAAGATTGTTCCTCCTATTTTGTATTCACATGTCAAAATATTAAGGATTTTATTTATTTATTAACTAGAAGTGAGAAATAGCTCTCAAATAATTTCATAAAAATTACACGAACTATGTATATTTTGTAAGTGGGTAATATATATATATATCTATATAAGTGGGTACCAGATCCACTTGTGGAACAACAATATGAAATTGGCTAAGAGCATACTGCAGCTTTACATTGACATAAAAACGGTTTGTGTTACTTCATCTTTGTCTTAGTGCAGAATTGCAGGTACCTACACTCTCTTACATGCTCTAAAACTGTATGAGTTAGGAAACTTGCTTGCACAAATATGTTTTTCCTTTGTCCGAAAGCTAAATTTAATGAAGTTTACAGCAATGTATATCTCTGAGATACCTTTCCCTCCTGTTAAATTTCAGCAGAAACTAATATGTTGTTACAAAGAACACTTTATTGTAGTGTAGAATAAATAGACAAAGTCATATTCAAGTACCTTTTCAGGACAAGTCAATATTTCTTATATTGGGAGTTCCTAATCAACCTGATGATGATGATGATTATGCACTGAATTAGTTAGGGCTCAATCCTGCTAATGTTTACATGCCTGTACTGTTCAAGAATGTAGACAAGGGATGATCCTAGAGCCTCTATTTAGCTCTCACTAGTATTAAGTTCGGAGTCTGTTCAAATTTTTTTTTCTGACCACAAATGAGGAAGCATGGAACTTCAGAAACAATTGTTTTGTTTCTTAAAAAAAAAACAAAAACAAAAACAAGAAGAACTAAAAAAGAAAAAAATCTCTTCCTACAGCTGTAAAACAGTTTGCTGAAGCCAGCAATTTTATGTTTATATTAAAATTAGACTAAATGAGCACAGCATCAGACACTGAACTTAAGGGCACATTTTTCATAGAATTGTTTTTTTCCAGAACTTGACCATGGTGGTGGTAAGGGAAAGGAAGAATGAAGCAGATCAAAAACAGTGATAATTATTCTTGGAACAGCTGAAATGCTGCTTTTATTTTTTTAAAGTTTACTTGTGTGTTTGATTTTTTTATATATTTTTAATCATATAATTCACAACCACACTTAGCAGTTTTTTGATTTATGTAGCTTTTGTTTCTTTTTTTGTTTTATATTTTTATTTTGTTTTGTTTTGTTTTTGTGTTTGTTTTTTTCTCAGAATAATGAACAGGCATTTTAGTATTTTAGCACTGTATTCACATCCTGGGCCAAGTATTTGGCATTGGTGAGAACAAGGCTTCCACACCCATCTTGACTGGAGAGCATTTATCCTTGCTTTTTAGCACTTTGGGGGCATTAGCAGTAAACGTTTCTTTCATCTAGAAGTGCTTCAAATAAAGGAAGAAAACATCCAAGAAAGAAAAAGTTCTGGAGGGCCATTCAAAGTGCATCTATTCTGCCTAGGGCCAAGTTTTGCTCCCTTTTTAGTACCAGCTTATATGAATCGAGTTTGTTGTTTTCTTGTTTGATTTTTTTTTTTTCCTTGTTTGGTAGAGATGGGAAGTTATGTTTATTTATATATTTACCTTAATAAATTTACATCATCCAGGTATTGAAGTCTAATATCAGCATAAAAACATCTCTGTGTAAGGATCTCCTTTTTGGTGGGAAATGGCGACACTGATGCCTTTGAAAAATGTGCTAAACAATGCATGCTTAGACATTTCAAGCATGGTACAAAATTAATATCTCAATCCAATGTGAGATATTCTTTAAAATTAACATCAAAGAAATGCAATTAAAAAAACATTAAAACACTGTTTTTAAAAGTGATGTTTTGGACTGTGACCTGAAACAAGCTGTTTGCAATACGTTTGATTGAGTTGCCTTTATCTCATCGTTAATTTTTCATGTTACAAATTATGTAACTCATACACTTAAACTCCCCTACACATACAGAGTTTCCTTGATGAATGAGGTGTTGTTCATGGTGCTGAATGAGCGGCATGTGCTGGATGGTTTACAGTTGTCCTGGCAGAGAGTTGGCAATGTAGAAGTGTCCGGTGGCCAATTGTTCCTTTACCAGTCTACAGAAATGTTGATGGGGATGTATGTGCTTATTTGGATTATAAAAATATTAATTCATTAGATCATTGTGACTTAAGTTGTTCTCTGTCCTTAGGAAATAGTGCACTAAGTATCTCCATTTTAGGTAATCAACATCATTTATTTGTTCCTTGAAAGACAGTATGTATCCACAGGTTGACAGAGCTGTAGATAATTTCTTATTTGTCCAATCTCAACTAAAAAATTGCTCACATCAAGAATACTATTTGCAGTAATGAGCAGCACTATCCATGATCAGTAGCATTAATGAAAGCAGGCATAAACCACCCTTTTTCATGCTTACATAAAAAAACCCAAAAAACAAAAAGAAAGTTGGAAGAATGATGGTGCCCACAGCCTTTACAGGTAAAAGAAAACAAAGTGTGAGAGAGCAGGGAAAATGTGGCATTCCATCAAAACTGAGATATTAGTTGGCATACAGAATGATGGGAAAAAGATTTAGCTTCTAATATTGGTTGGTTTTGACCACCGTAGTACTTTTGGCCTTAAACTATTTAGAAAAAAACTAAGCTCATATTAAGTAACTGTAATTCAAATGTTTCTGACAGGAAATAGAAAGGGTAGTGACATTTAGAAAATTGATTTAGGCTTGATTTATGATATATTAATGCCATAAAATTATCTTAGTCAGTTGCATAGTTAGAAGAAAAATAAACATGATTAAAATAGTCAGTGAGTCACAGTCAGAAATTTCAACTGTTTAATCTATTATGTAGCAAATTCCAATTATGCTTTCTGTAGCCATCTAGGTGTTTGCAATTTGTTTAGCTAGGATAACTGTCATTGATCAGTGTCTCAGTAGCGATAATTATATTATAAATGATGGTCTCTTTCTGTGACGAATATATATTTCATTGTGCTGCTCAAAAACTGTTTTTTTATTTGTCTTTACTTGTATTTTTGATATAAGTAAAGAAATGAAAATTAGAATAGTGATTTAAATGTTTGATAAGTAAGGTATCTTCTTACCTTGAAAAAAACCCACTATATTCATTATAAGGTATTTGTGAACCAATAGATGAATAATTCCAGTCATCTTCATTCACTTCCAAATCTTCATTGAAATGAATTCATACAGCCTCTTCTGTTCCACATCAATTGTTTGGCTAGCACAGGGTTTATAGTTTGTAATTCTTTAAGCACCTTGCTACTAATGACTATCACTAATCCACTGATTTGTTAAGAATAGGCAAGTTCCTGGGTTCATGTCATAGGTGTAACATCCAGTCCTTTTCCCTTGATGTCTATACCAAGACAAACATCTCCCATGGATGTAAGAAATTTAAAAAACTATTAGTTTTCATAGTTATTATTTTCTGAAATAACTGGGTATATTTAGAATAGATGCCTGGCAAAGTTGAGGACAAACCCAAAAAAGGTCCAAACTTTTAAAGGACTGTGGTATAAAGGATTCATTTATCACAACCCCTGTTGATAATTCCCAAGGGAGTAATTACAACAGCAATTATCTGGTAGCTGTAGAAAAATACTTTTCATGTTAACCCATGCCTTGTGTAAGCCAAGTCAGAAGCAGCAGAGCTGAAAACAATTTTGAATGCAGCAATGCTACAGGTGGGAGGATCTGGGTAGGGTATGAATCCCTGAAGTATTAGAGATGAATCAAGGTTCACTAAATATGAAACTTCCTACTTACAACTTCAGCTATGTGCTTTCTTCAGAGAGCATCAGAAGTGAAAGACTTAACATCACTGATAAGGCAGAAAAATTGATTTGCTCCTTCCCTTACGACTCAATTTATGCAATCAAATGTGTGGGTCGGGGAAAGTTTGCAAAAACACTCAACGATTCTCAGTTTATTTTACTAGCCTGGAGATTTTTGCTTATTCAAAAACTGAAGAGACTGATGTTTTGTTTTGTTTTTTTTGGTTTGTTTCTTTTTAATAAATAGAAATTTTGATTCTCTTATTTCTGGAAGATGATGGATGAATAGAATGGTAGAAGGTATGAAACTGTTTACAGAAAAAACCTCACACATGACTCTAAGTACTCCCAACATCTTGTTAAGCTTAATATGATCATAATATGATCTTGCACATCTCTAAGTTGTACAGTTAGGAAGCACATATTTTGTACTTGCCTTTCTTATTTCGGAACTGTTGACTTAAATAAGAAGCTGCTACAAATAAGTACTTCCAGACCTGATACTTATCTTGAATTTTGGCAGGGTGCAAGCAGGAAAGGAGAGAACTATCTGTAGTGTTGGGAAGAGGTGAAAGGACATGGGAGAAATGATTCTTTCTAATCTTTTACCAGCTTCCCCCTCCCCCACTGTGCTTGTAAAATGGCATAGTCTTTTTTCAGTGCTTTGCTTTCTTTATTCCTCTTCTCCTTTGGAGGCAGTAACACCGACATTTTTCTTACTATAGGATCTAAACAACAACAAAGCTGCTGTGTTATGGTTTCCTTGAAGTCCAGTTCTCCAAAGTAAGCAATCTTAATGGCATTTGTTTCTTTTTCTTCCATCCCCACCAGTTCCTATTTTCCTTCTCCTCAGAATGAGATTTTTCTGCCTTCATAGTTGTTATCCAAGATTTTGACACCTCTCCTTTAATTTTATCCTCTCTCTCTTTTTTTTTTTTTTAATATGCTGCTGTGCACCCTGTCAGAAGACATCCCTGACCTCAAACTTTTGGCTAAAAACATTTGTGGGATTTTATGGGCCCTCAGGCTATTTAATGCTGCATCTGTGACAATGACTTTGAGTGCAGAAAGGGAACAACAGCAATTTGGCTACCGTTTAGGCAGAATACCATTGGATTCACTGCTGTCTGAAGCTGCCTACAGTTGGGGAATAGGGTTTTTTTCTACATGACAGAACAAATGTATGCATACTCCATAAGGTGATGCATAGCCAGAACAGAAATCTCAGCTTTGTGAGTCTCCTGCTGGAGGCAGTTAATTCTGGCAGTACAGGCTGTTCTGGACACTGATGGAGCACTGAAAGATGAGGAAAGCATGAACTCTTCCTCACTGTGAAACTGCTCTCTTGGGTTCATCCTTCATTTTTCTTCCCAGTTTCTGGGAATAGAAGGAAGGCAGGCAAGCCTCTGGCAAACTCCAATACCAAATTTTGCTGTGGTGCAGCCTGGTAGCATAGAGTGATACAAAAGTTTGCATGTTGTTTTGGGAAGTAGAGCCCAAAGTTTTAATTTTCAGAGTCTCTTTTACAAGTGTAGGTTTGTAGACAAGATAACCATCAGTGTTTGGAGTAGTTCAGTATCTCATAAGGACAGATGAGCCATCAGTTCAAATCTAGCCCATTAGAGATACCCAAGAAATAATAAGGAAATGGATCAATCCCCTCCTCCTGCACCACTGTGTCCCAGGCAGGGTAGGCACAACTCTCTGAAAGCAACTCTGAAGCTTGTAGTCAAAAATAAAGAGCAAATATGGGATGTAGCCTTTCTTCTCCAGGAGAGACCTGTCGTTCAAGACTAAGGTTAAAGGTAAGATTTAAAGAATTAAGATGAACAAAATACTCCAACCAGACCTCCTACCCTCCCAACTGATTTGCCCAATTATTTGTGTTCTTTTTCTTACGCCTAAGTGGCACTGGAGTTAAATGACAATTGCAAGACTGCCAGCAGACAATTTATAGGAGGAGGATGCTAGCATCTTCTTGTGTGAATGAAATCAGTATTTTTCACTTTCATATATAGGTGGTCACTTCTTTCCTATGTCTAAGTTCTGATGAGAACAGAGTTGGTACCTTATTTAAACACACGGACAGCATACCGGTTAAGTGCTCACCACTGTTCACCTACCAATGAAGTAACACGTTTAGATTCCATAGTGTGTTTTGGGAGGATACTGCTGTTTGATGGTGTTGCTCCCAGAACACCTGTGCTAGTTCTGGCAACCTGGAGGACTGTTTGTCTTCTAAGTGCAGGCAACTTCTATGCCTAGAAATTCACTCAGATGTGCAGGTGTAGCAGTAAAGTCAGGGGCCATATTAAACTGGAAATGTTCTTTAAGCCAATGAAGCATTTTGTGGAAAAAACACTCCAAGTAGCACAGTGGATGAGGGAAGTACTTGGACTCACCTAAGACACTGACCACAGGCACAGAGTCAAGGAGTGATGACAGGGATTTTGTTTAGAATTTTTTATACCTTCAGATTTGTGTCCTTCTGGGATTTTTATTTAAGGACTGATCAGTGTGTCTAAGAAATTCCTGTGATAGGTCTCTGTTATCTTCTTCGTTTTCTGACCCATGATGTTCAAAAATCAAGGATAAATTTCAAGGTGTGATGCTAGAAAAGAGTGAGACTGTTGGAAGGAGAAGAAACTCCTTACTGCAGGTCCAGTCAAATCAAGGGAAGGAATACTGTAGCATCAGTGTGGAAACTGAGTAAGAAGAGCTCTGGAGTTTTGTTTGTTTGTGTAGATCTCCCCTCTCAGACTTTTTTAAGAATGGCAAACCCATGCTAGGATGTTGAGGAAGCTTTTGTCATGTGCCCGTAAGTTCACATGTCCCCTTGATAAGAAACTAAATTACAGTGATTACAAGTTGAAGGAAGAGTGTGTTTCATCTAGACATTTCAATAGTTGAAATCGTTTTTAGTGTTTTGGGCACAGCTGGACCTAAGAGTTTTGCAGGTGGAGGTGGAGAGCATGTCACCATGAAGAAAGCTGAAAGGATGAGTGTTAGCTGGAGTGCTTGGAGCCATCTTAGACTAATGAACACTGGGGAGTACAATATGCAACATGACCACAGCAGCCTGGTGAGCCCTCACCAATGAGAGCCTGAATAGGCCTTTAATATCATCAACCCAGACCCAAGGGGATTTGGATTATATAAGGTTCTGTGCTTGGACACAGTGTTGTGTTGTTTTACAGTAAAGCTTTGTTGGTTTAGAGACTAGGAATGGGAGAGTTATTACATATGGTATTGCAAGTGAAAATTACGAAGTTAGTAAGGCACATACATACATATATATATATAAAATCTTCTGTTAATATCTTTTTATTTAGAAAAAGTATGTGTATAAGCTTTGCTTTCCTGTTCAGTGTTCCTCACATGTTCAGACTCTGTTCTACATTCCTCAGTTTTTCTTTAACCCCTAGTTATTTTAAATCCTTTGTATCTTGGATAGGTAGCTATGCGTGTACTTCAGGGTCAGGAACATCCATGTAGCTGCTTCAAGGGAGATTTTGGGGAATGGGAGGAACTTCTTCCATTAAGGATATTGAATTATTTTTTCCAGAACTACTATGTGAATAGTTTAGACACTTAAAACTATAGGTACTGCAAGAAACTATCATGAGTGTCCTGACTGGTCAGCATAGCTTAGTAACAACACTTACACAGGAGTTTTATAGTCTCTGATTCCTGCACATATGAGACTTTCGGTACTTGGTTGATAACCCCTTAAGAAGACTCTAAGGCATAAAATAATCTCTAAAGCCTGTTTTACTCACGGCTCTAGATTGTGCTTGGAGTTGACTGGATTGGGATCTCCATGTCTATACTGGCTAAATAAGGAACTGCTGGGCAAACTCGAGAGGAAGAAGAAAGTATACAGATCATGGAAGGAGGGGCTGGCCACTTGGGAGGAATGCAAGAGTGTTGTCAGAGGATGTAGGGTGATAACTAGGAAAGCTAAGGCCTCCTTGGAATTAAACCTTGCAAATGAGGTCAAGAACAACAAAAAGGGCTTCTTCAAGTATGTTGGAGACAAAACTAACATCAGAGGCAATGTAGGCCCCCTGCTAAATGAGGTGGGTGCCCTGGTGACAGAGGATACAAAGAAGGTGGAGCTACTGAATGCTTTCTTTGTCTCTGTCTTCACTGCTGCAGACTGTCCTCAGGAGTCCCAGAGCCCTGAAGCCCCAGGGGAAGTCAGGATAAAGGAGGAGTTTGCTTTGGTTGATGAGAACTGGGTTAGGGATCAATTAAGCAATCTGGACATCCACAAATCCATGGGTCCTGATGGAATGCACCCACGGGTGCTGAGGAAGCTGGCAGAAGTCATTGCTAGGCCACTCTCCATCATCTTTGGTAAGTGCTGGGCAACAGGAGAGGTGCCTGAGGGCTGGAGGAAAGCAAATGTCACTCCAGTCTACAAAAAG
>VZRW01008055.1:83838-129875 GCA_013398125.1 Aegotheles bennettii | reverse complement strand
TGACACAAAACTGGGAGGGGTGGCTGACACACCAGAAGGTTGTGCTGCCATTCAGCGAGACCTGGAGAGGCTGGAGAGTTGGGCAGGGAGAAACTTGATAAAATACAACAAGGGCACGTGTGGAGTCTTGCATCTGGGAAAGAACAACCCCGTGGATCAGGATAGGTTGGGGTCTGACCTGCAGGAGAGCAGTGTAGGAGAAAGGGACCTGAGGGTTCTGATGGACAGAAGGATGGTCATGAGCCAGCAATGTGCCCTTGTGGCCAGGAAGGCCAATGGCATCCTGGGGTGCATTAGAAGGGGGGTGGTTAGTAGGTCGAGACAGGTTCTCCTCCCCCTCTATTCTGCCTTGGTGAGGCCGCATCTGGAGTATTGTGTCCAGTTCTGGGCCCCACAGTTCAAGAAGGACAGGAAACTGCTTGAAAGAGCCCAGTGCAGAGCTACAAAGATGATTAAGGGAGTGGAACATCTCCCTTATGAGGAGAGGCTGAGGGAGCTAGGTCTTGAAGAAGAGGAGACTGAGGGGTGACCTCATTAATGTATGTAAAGGGGGAGTGTCAGGAGTATGAAGACAGGCTCTTCTCAGTGATGTCCAGTGATAGGACAAGGGGAAACGGGTGCAAGTTGGAACATAGGAGGCTCTGGGTAAACATAAGGAAGAACTTTTTCACTGTAAGAGTGACAGAACACTGGGACAGGCTGCCCAGAGAGGTTGGGGAGTCTCCTTCTCTGGAGACATTCAAACCCGATTGGGTGCATTCCTGTGTGACCTGCTCTAGGCTGTCCTGCTCTGGCAGGGATGTTGGACTAGATGACCTTTCAAGGTCCTATCCAACTCCTAACATTCTCTGATTCTGTGATAATATGATATTAAATGACATATGATTGGATCTAGACATACAGTGTAATATAAGTATGGTGGGGTGTTGATAGTTCACTTGAGTGAAATAATGGAAAAAGAAAACGCACTGCAGCTATACATACAGATATCAGAACAAGCCTGTATAACTCTGGAAAGGAGTCCTGCATTTCATAAAAAGGTGTGCTTTGGTCTACTTGTTCACGTGTTACTCACCCACTTGATCTTTCTTAGCATTGCTGGCTCTCTCCCTTCAATCCGTCTGACTTGCTTGGTTATAAGTAAGTATAGGTCTATTGGCAAACACTCTGGTAAAACATAGTGAGCTTTTGGACATGTGGTCACTACTTCAGGCATCTCAGGTACAGAGTGTCCTGTGAGAATGCAGGTCTAGAGGACAGAGGGAGGTTTTATTCCTTAACTTCCTTACAGGAGTTCTTTTTATCAAGCTGTTCTGTAGTACTACAAATTGGAGGTTGCTGGTTTGTCAAAGGCTGTGCTTTTTAAGTTATAATTCAGTTGCAATGTTAGTTTAAGATATTCTTGCCTAGATTTTCTGGCAACGCTGATTGCATGGCTTCATTATGAATGGTACTGGGAAATGAAAATTGCTTTAGAAGAGAGGTGAGGAGCCTGTGTGCTTCTGTGTGTACAATCTGATTTCATTATTTGATACAGGCTGATTGAATAAAATGTGGCAGAGTGTGCACAGAGCTGAAGAGGAACAGGATTGAACTAGTGTTGACACCGAACATGTGCTATGAGCCATGGCCTGAGTAAGGAGAGCAATGATGTGTTTTGAAAATAATCCTCAGAAACTGGAGTTCAGAACAGGTGTAGAGTTGTAATGAATATCCTTCACAGTAGTACTTGCAGGCATTTAAAAAAAAAAATTAATTCAATGCAATGCAGCTGTATATGGTTAACCTAGCCAGAGGGATTGCATGTATATTAAGCACAGGCAAAACAAAAGGCAAGTTTGGTCTATAGGAAACTTGCTGTAACATCTCCTCACTAAGGCACTAGCAAAATCTTCTCTGGTTTATCAAGCATATTTGTTGCTGTTTCACTACAGGGATCTGAGCTTGAGTCTTAAGTACACTCATGTTCAGTGAGTGTAAACAGCAGCACTGGACATTGGGGGTCTCCTGTAATTGCTAATGTTGGCACAGCTGTCCGGTCCCTAGCTGTCAAACATCAGCATCCTGACCCACTGCATCACACTGTGTCATCAAGATTCAAAGTACTTACATTTTTATTTGGAAAATGAGTAGTCATTCAAATGAGAGGCCTGTTAGTTTGTAACAGTCTGGTTTTTAAAATAGGCTCCCCAGTGCCAGCAGCTCTAAATCTTTATCTCACATAGGAACAGATGGAAATCATTCACACATTTGAGCAGCAAAAATCTCAAAATGGACTGGGCACAGTGGCTGACATTTGGCTGGCTATTTGTTGTTTTCTTTGGTAGTTGATTTCCAAGGCAAAGTACGTATTGTCAGGCATCTGCACACAGTGGGCATAAAACTATATTGTGCAAACAAACAAAAAAAAAATTAATCAGAGCACCTGATATAATGGTAGTTTCTTCCAGTAAGAATAATTGCATGTTGTCAGCACTCCTGAACAATGCATAAACAAGGCACTGATCTCTGGAAAACGTGACTATTCACTGATTCAGAAGTTCAGTAATGAGATGCATCCTGGGAGCACCTTACGCTTTGCTTTGTAGCCAGCCTTTAATTTTGCATTTGAATTGAAAAAATAATGAACTGATGGAACTGAGGAGTGGATTCCAGCATTGCCACCATTACCTTCAAAATACATTGCCTGTGAAAGAGACCTGGCCAAATATTATCCTGCTCTTCTTGTATGCAGACTAAGATGTAACTGTTTTGTTGGTTCAGTGATAATGTTTAAGGGCTCACCTTTCATAGTAACTGGAGTATTTAATAGGTAAAATAAACTATATAATGAGATTGGGGTGAAAACTGGAAGGACTTGATTAGAGGTAATTATAAAAAGGATGAAGGCCTCATAGTCATGTTTTGTGAAAGTAATTTTACAAACTGAATGAATGGATACTGTGTCTCAGAGCACTTGGGAACACTTTTCAGAAGTAGCTTTTGTACCTCTTGGAACTGAAGCAGGGAAAATTGCTTGCATCAATTTTGTTTTAACATGCAGTATTTTTTAATATTTCATGCTTTTCATACCTGCAGAACAGATTTCTTAGGTAAGTCAACATCTCTTACAGTCTGCTCACTAACTGCTAATATGTCTCAGGAGAAGCTAAATTTATCTAAATCTAAAATACAGATGCATTAAAAATGGGGAAAATATTCTTTTCAGTCTGGGACCCTTTTGTGACTGTCTTGTTTTCCTTTTTTTCTTTTCACTTATTCTTGCTTGTGTTGAGCATTGGATGTGTGCTGAGTTCATGATCTCTTATCTTTCCTAGATATTTTCATTTCCAATTATTCTCTTACATACCAGTGAGCTACTGAACAAAGAGGTTGGGTACTTGATTCCCTTAGGAAAAGGATGAAACTTTATCAAGAATGTAGTTCCTAGGCTGAAATATCTTAAAATATTCCATGTAATTTTTTTAAGTCATGTAGCTAACCTGGGGAATGAAAACATTTGTGAATGCCACTGATGAGGATTTATAAGTGCATCATTACATGTTGTTCAAAGATATATTTACCAGCTCTTTTTTATGGCCAAAATACATTTGGAAAATAAATATCCATCCTTGAATAAAATAACACCTAATCCAGAACGCTGTCTTGAGTAGCCAACAAAAGATTAGGTAGGCAGTTACCTATCTTTCAATTGTGTTATATATATGCTTTGGACAATATGTGATCTGATTCAAGGTCAACAGTATTTTCTAAATAGTTTATACAGATGCTAACGTATTTTGTAATTTATAAAATTATTCAATTAATGTCAAATTTCCATTAGAAATCCCTTTGGCAGAGGTTCTTAAAGGAATCCCCATAAAGTTTCATTTATGACAGAAACATCTGCCAAAGACAACAACTGGACTATATCAAAGACTAAGGAGACTAAGACTGATTAACATTCACTGTGGTGGGTTGTTTAAACCCTAGTGCTTCATATGAAGACTCCCACTGATTGCAAGGGATTTGTATTAGGAGCCTTAAGAATTAAAAGAGAGGGATAAAGGAAAATATGTGACTGATGATGAAAATATCAGTAAAGAAAAAAAGAGAATGAGTATGATACCTGGAAATACTTCTAACCTTATTTAGAGGTGCCTGTGTCCAGGGACATTGGTTCAGTTAAAGAAACAGAAATTTTGCTAAAAACATAAGATCTGAAGATAAACTTATAATTTTCATGCTTTTGAAAGCTGACTCTTGTAATATATATTTTTATCTGCATCAGGATGAAATTTGGCAGATTCGCAATTCCGGTTTACTGACAGAAACCTGGAAAAAGTTTCCTTTGAATTTGTTCTGTCTTAATGGTGTTTCCCAGCTGCATTTTAGAGTATTGAGTGATGGTGGCTGTGGTGCAGGACTCTGGCATGCTCACTCTCTCTTGGGAGCTGGAATTCTGCAGAGGACCCCTCCCCATCCTCACAGTTCCAAGGAGGCTCCACACAGCAGTGAGCAGCTGCCACCCTGGTCGTAGTCCACTGTGCTCTTAAAGCTGAGTGATTCTCACCTGTGCAAGGTACTTTGGGTCAGTGAAATGTTTCCAAGTGTCTCACTTGAAAAAAAGGTTAAGCAAAGCAGTGTAGCAGAGATGTTTTCTCTTCCTTTTTTCTAGCAGGAAAAGGACTGGCAAATGTTTCAAAGATATTTAAAGTCACAGCTTTTCTTTCAATAGAAGATCCTCCCCCTCTTTTTTCTGGGTATTGCAGAGTCTCAAATCTGAATGTAGATGTCAAAAAAAAAAAAAAAAAAGAGGCTTGCTCAGAAGCATAATTAACATAATTAGCTGCTTCCATTCTGTTAAAAGATGGTAGAATGTTCCTCTGAATGTCCCACATGCAAGCCATTTGGCATATATAAATTAATGAAATCCATCTATTATATAACAATTGTAAATCATCAATGATAACTCTGTCATCTGGGGCAACATAAAAATATGTATTTGATATTTTATTCAGCAGGAGGTTATTATAATGGCACCCTAGTGCACAGTGAATGTAGTTGTCTCACTCTACATAAAATTTTTATTAATTGTATTAATTAGTATATTTTTATTTTTAAAACATAAAATTATTCTCATTCCAACCCCTATTACTTGTATATAATTTAAACTTATCATAAAATGTCCTGATAGTCTGTCTACTCATTTAACTTCAATTATATAGAAATATGTACAAGCAAATATAATAAAATAGATGCATTTCCAGAGCAGTCAAAATAAACCTTCTTACCTATCATTATGCTCTTTTCTAAATACAAGAAGGAAAGATAGCCTGTGGATATGGTAGGAAACTCATAACTACTAATAATATTAAGAGCTGAGTGAGGAAGAATGGAGTCGTGAGTCTGTTAACATCAATGTCAAAACATCTACTTCCCTGGAATCAGGATTTCAGCCTTCAGTGAATGATGTAATCAAAACAGACTTTTCTAAAGCTGTAAGCATCATCTGTCAATTAAGATCTTTAGATTTCATGAGGTGCTATTTTAAAGCTTGATTTTTGTGTAAGTTTTTCTGAAGTTCTCAAGTTAAGTATTTTCAAATTCTTCACTTTTGTCATTTGTCTTACCCATTTTCTAATGGGGTAAATGAGTACAGAAGGGGGACTTCAGCGAGGTTTCAGTAATTTATGATGAGAATAACAGTCAATCTTCAGAGGCAATAGTAATCAAGTTGTAGCAGGCAAAAATACTTGTGTGCATATATATATATATATATATTTGTCTTTTGTTTTGTTTTCTCAGAGTTCCCAAAGACTTTAACTTAGTTGTTTTCCACAAGCTAATGGTGGTATCAAAAGTACAGATCTGCTGCAGGTATATACAAGACAAGAACCCTTTCCTTCACTGAGGATTGCAATGATTAATAAAATCACTACATCTCCGGAAAGTAGTGATCTAGCAAACATCTCACTAAATAAATCCATTAAAAGCTGGCATATAATATACAGAAAGGATTTAAAAACTTATACTGGAAAACTGTCTGGGATTTCAGTGACTCCCAGAGGGCAAGTGTTTGATGGCATTAACTATCTCCTGTAGAGAAATCTGTGTCTAATCATTCTCTGTCCCTGCCTGACTCTATGAAGTATGACATCCTGCAGTATATATTACTACATATATACTCTAGGGTATTCAATAGCTGGCAAATTACTTGAGTAGGTTATTTACTTTTGCAGAAGTTATGGCTACTTCTGCACTTCAGCTCCTGATGAAAGAAATAACAGTTATTTTCCAAAGTTTTAACTTTGAGATTATCCTGATACTTACTAAGCTAAAGTTTATAGCCTTAAAATTACTGTAAATATGATTTCTTGTACCATGGTGAGTGTTTGCTACCTTTTATGCTTAGCTAGAAAATCATGGTCAGAGAAATCAGTCTGAAGGAGTGATAATGTAAGCTGATCTAGAGCTGGATAATAAAAGAGATAAGAAAGTCTTGAAGGACAACACAGGTCATAGTCAGACAGCAGCCTTGCTGCGCTTCCTGCTGTCTGGCAGGTCAGTGTGTGCTGCAACCGGGCAGGAATAAAAATTTAGAATCATTCTCTTTCTTTCCTTTAAGCCAAAGAATAGGAGAAGTTCTTATCAGTAAAACATAAATAGACATCCCCACCAACTCTGCCTGTCCTCTGTAGTTTGTGCCCATTTGAGGGGACCAGCCTCAAAGGGTGGTCCCTGCAGCTGCCCTTATCAAGTTGGGGAAACATTCCTTAGCCAGCATTTATTGTGTGCAGATTTTTGTGCCACTAAAGAGGGATTTCTGCCCATCTAGGTCTTCCAAGTGTCCCTACAGTTCTTTACAGAAGCTTTCAGAATTTTTTTAATATTTCACTGGCCCATTTTCTGTTTTGGAACAAAGATAGGAATAAGAAGCAGACGGTTTCAGTGACATTTTAGTTTGTTTCTTGTTTGGTAAAGGATGAATATCTCTGCATCCTCTGTTCAAGCGCCTTGATTTTTTTTGAAAACATATATTGCAGCAACCAAAGGTTTAAAGTATAAAACCCCCTGAATTTGCTGAATTTTACATACTGTTTTTTAGAGCAGAAATGAAATCAATATTGTGAGTAACTGCTACTGTAAACTCTCTCTGATAATTTCCTATACTTGTTATTATGTTAATATACTTCATGTTATGGTTCATCAGTGTTCTCAAACTTACCAGGAAAGTATGAATGTATTATAGAGATTGACTTCTACTTTCGTTTGCACTTTATAATAAACAGAGTGACATTCAGAAGGAGGGAATAAGGAAGATATTTTATTTATTTCTTCTACTAGCTTTTTTACCCAATTCCTTTACCCAATTTATATATTTTTTAATCTGTTAATATGAACTAGCTGAATAAAGCTATTTCTCAAGTAGCTTTACTTACAATTTCACTGCTGCATCTCACATACACAGAGTGAACTCATTCTTCAGCTGTGCTAGCCTTCATTTGGCCTTCATGGCATGAGAGTAAATATTGCATCTCATTTCTGGCCAAACTCATTTTACAATTTAAGAGCCATGAAGATAAATGAGAAAATGACAAAATCTTTATTTTCCAACTCAGAAATCAACTAATTTTCTTGTGAAGAAATAATCCTTCTCAGATCTGTTATCAGTCTTTTTTTTTGGTACAATCATAAAAACAGTCTGCTGTATGATATTTTCAGCCATGCTTCATTAAAAGTTTTATTCTATTAATGTCAAGCTAATCTAATTAAAACTGAGCTGTATTTTCTGGAACTAGTTTAGTACACCTATTCACAGCATCTATAACATTAACTTCAAACCCTTTTGTAAGGTAATTCTTGTGTTGCAGTAGTGGGTTAGGTAATTAGAACCTGTTCTAGTAAGCATTGTGTCATACTATTTTCAATGGTGTGAGAATGATACCTGAAGGTGTAATTGCCCTTATGTTTTTATGGATTCTTTTAAGATCAAAGTTATCAATTATAAGAGGCAAAGACATTTAGACAATAAGAACAAGTGTATACATCAAGAAAAGTCAGGCAAAGGTAAATCTGAAATAGCTTCAACTTGCAAGAGGAAACTTTTAATGTTTAGACTAATAAACTACTTCAAAATAATTTAAAAAAACAAACACAAAATGGAGAAACATCATATGATTCCCAGAGATAATTATGCAAAACTAGATTGTGTCTCTGAACAACTATGTCAGCTTGTATTTCTCTTAGACTTGATTTCTGATTGTACAACTAGCCAAAAATCACCTCCTGTCTCCATAAATACAGAATCTAACCAGGTAATTAAAATCTCGTACTATTCAATTAAAGTTTTGTGTAAATTAAGGAATTAATTTGTATGAAACTCAAGATTAAAATATTTGGTTGTAAAAAGAAATTAATAAAGAAGATGGAGTACAAGCAAAAGCTTCTTTTTTCTGTCTTTTTAAAAGTCTAGTTATGTTGTGATGAAAACAGAAGAAAAAAATCCCTCTCTTCCCATTTTTCGTTAAAAAGCTGGTCAATTGTATATATTCTTTCTTTTCTTTCTGTGTTGTTATGATTACGCAGTCATAAACAGGAGATTCTAATCTTTACATAGTAAAAGTTTTAAAAATATTAATAAAAACAAAGTGTTTTCTGGAAGCACAAAGTGTTGAAAAACACTAGTATCATTTTGTATGAAAAAAAGCCATGGTTTTGAGTTATTTCAGTTTAAATGCTCTTTTTTGCACTTGAATGGCTTCTATTTTCAATCAAAATAATAAAGGGTAATTCTTTATTATTTTTTTGGTAACCTGTCTTCCTGGAACAATTTTCTTTAACATTCACTGTCATCATTGTAAAAAGAATTTGAATTTTTAATATTTGCTGTAAGTTTTTTATGCAGAAGTTGCATATGAATCTGCAACATTGCATATGCCAATGCCATCATAAATGTTTGATTAAAATTAATCCATGTTGCTCAAGTTAAGTTTTTTGTAATGAATCTTTCCAGTAAATATATGGTGTGAGGGATTATAAATTAAACTGTTCTTGGTACCATAGCTATGAATCTTACCTAGAGTACCAAAAGAAGTACTTTAAGAGATAACAGCTCCATGAATAACGGCCATCAGTTCTAGGTGTTGGGGAGCAGACCAGTCTTACAATTCACACAGACACCATTTGAGGCCAAGGCAGAGAAACTTATTTTTGCTTTTTACTGTCTATAAGCAGGGATGACAAGTGATGCTCTGACTGGCCTAGCTGGTTCTCCACTGAGGCTGTTTTAGAAAAAGCTGGCTGTATAAGGTGCTTCCATAAATATTGCAGTGTTTGAAGAACCATAAAGGTTCTCAGGGACTTACAGTGTGATCAAAATATAAACCCAAAGTCCTCTGTTATACAGAATATGCTTTACCCTCCTGTGCTCCACACAAATGAAGCAGGTAGTTTAAATTCTTATTTCCCTAGTATTTTAAGTGGAAATAAATATCTGATACCATCTACAGAATAAATATGATGTGAATGTTGTCTGTGTGACTGTTTTATCTTCCTGAATGATTTTTGATCCACACGAGTGTTATGGTTTGACAGGGCACAAGCAAAATTTATTGTATCAATATGAGGACCTAAAGAGAAGGTGGTGTTTAGGATCCTGAGGAATCCAGAGGGGCAGAACAGAGAGGTCAGTATTCCCTCTCATTTCCTGCCATAACCTATAAAAGCCAGGAGGACAGAAAGTCCACCCCCTTCCTTGTCCTTTCTTCCTTATAGCTTGCACTTTGAGTTCTTGACAGGCTCCTGCTCTTTTGTCATTAGGTCTCCATGTGTTCTATAGGATCAAAATCCATTGGGTGCTGGGAAGAGCCTTGGACCCTTTTCCTGTGTTGGCTTTGCCACAAGGGATTTTCGGGAACTTATATCAGCAATCATGGAGATCATGTTTTGTATGTATATTTGTTCCTTCTCCCATGTATTACTATCTCTTCCCTTCTAATATCCCTTCTATTAAACCTGTTCCAGTTTTAACTTCCAACCTTTAAGTCTCTCTTTCTTTTTCCTCTTTTTATCTTCCTCTGGGAGGGTGGAGGGGAGTAACAGAGAGCAATTCTGTTCTCTGGGTTGTGTCTCGCCCTGACCACTAAACCGAGACAACAAGAAACATTTCTTTACTCCCCTGCATGGACTTTAAGGGCAAAACTTCCTAAAGACTGGATTGAGATTTAAATTTCAGCTTCACTTATACATTCATTCAATTGTGAATGAAGGGGGAAAACTGCAAATGTAAAGGAAAGTCTATTAATGGTAAGACACAGGTGCTAGGATTACTTGAATGGTAATAAATTTACATTGCAAATGTGATAAATCTGCTGCAGTTCTAATGCTACTGTAATGACTATCAGCTGCAAGTGTGAGGACAGAAGAAAGTTGTTAAATGCATAATCTTAGTGCATGGAAAATGTACTCTCAGCAGTTTATGTACTGTTTGATATTCATTTATGAGGGCTTCTCTTCACACAGGAACTTTCATTTCTGTACAAATTTACTTTGCAATGTTTTATTTGTAAATGACACTATTTGGTTATTGAAGCTGAATACCTACTCATTAAGCTTCTTGGTAATATGAACATGTATGGGAGTTATGCAGGGTACTTTTCATTCTCAAGTTACTTTTCATCAGCTCTTTCTTTTCTAGCAGTTTCCTGCACTGCAGCAAAGTCATTGCTGACAAAGCACAAGTCAAAAATACCAGTGAAAATGGAAATCTAAGAGATGGCTGATATCTGTAGTACCAAATTCAATGGTGCATCTTCAGATAATTGTTTTGTTTTACCTTTCATGTGTGCTGTTTAGCAATCAAGAGAGAAAGCAAATAAATGATGCACAACATGCTTGAGAATCAGTCCAGTGCAGTCAGCAGAGCTAAGCTAATGCAGTTTCCAAATGTCTTGTATAACATGAGTTTTCCCATACTACCTACTGAAATGTTAAGTCCTTTAGTAAAGAAAGCTGGGATGTGACTTTTTTGATATTTTCTGTGAAATTACTTGCCCTAAATGAGCACAGAGGCAGCCATCTGTGACCCATTGGAGCACGTATTCTTAACATGTATGTGGTTGTTGGGTCAGTAATGAAGTAAGAGACCTTTTAATTTTGCTACCTTACTTACAACTATGGAAGTATCTTCCTCATCAGGGAGCCTGAATGGAGGTGCAGCAGAGCTGGAAGGGCTGGGTATCGGTAGGGTCTTACTGCATCCTCACAGAGCTGGGGCATCATCTGCTCTACCTATGCCTTCTGAGCTACTGCTGGCTTCTCACAGGCAGCAGCTTGTTTGTACACCCCAGGTATTTGTTTGTCTGGAGGTGTCTTGGACAATGGGGTAGCAGGAGCCTTGGAGGAAAGTCTGCTCTGGGGAGTGGCTGTCACTCATCTCATTGAAATTTTTGAGCCAGCATAGACAGAGTATTGGTTTATGTAACTTGATCTACCCTTACCGCGTGTGTTAATTATTAATATCTGCAAGCTTGAATCTCCTAATGTTAGCCCCAAATTATCTTATTCCTATATCTGGATAGTATTGATCCTTCCAAGTTTCGGATTTCAGGCAGTCTTGAAAGGACTCTAGAGATCAACAGGCCCTGCTTGTACTGGGGGTAAATTCTAAGTTCGATTGCCAAGTTGAATCTGGTTTTCTGAGTCTTGAAATGCAACTTTATATTTCAAAGCTGATGTCCTTAAACATTCTTCCCACTCACCTTCAAAATCCAGTTTGTGTAGGCACTAGAAATGAGATGACAGAAATGCCTCTTTCTTCCCTTTTTCTGGATTGGCTTTCTTGACATCATTACGGAAATGAGAGGTTAGGGCCTTTCCCATTCATGGAAATGAAAGAGATATAAAGACATGGTATGCCAATGGTTAGAATTTATAGTGAAATACTTAATGTTATGGCAAATTGTTTGTTTGGTGGACATATTTTATCACTTAAAAATAAATTAAATCAGTGGTTTGAAATGCTTACAAAGTAATGTTTTTCTTCAGGTAGGGAAAATTAAATAAAAAAAGTAAACAATGCAGTTATGAACTCTCTTATAGATTGGAAAAAATAATCTCACTATTAATATTGAAAGTAACTAATGCTTTGAGTATAGAAAATATTCCTAGTTCTAGATGTCTCCCTTGCCTTGAAAGGGTAATTAATTGTATTCATCCAGGCCCCATTTCTACATTGAGTAAAACAGTATTGAATAGTTATTCTAGTGTTGTTCAACGCTTATTAAGTCTAATAAGTACTGATGTTATCGTTTGATAGTTATAATAAAGCCCACTTTTTTTGGACAAATTAATTTGAGAAAAGTAAACAGTGATAGTTTACAGTTTGCAATGATTTTACAGATCAGGTTGATTATGAATATGAGCCTATAGCTGCTGCTTTTCCCCCACATATTTGCCATGTTTTAAAATCACAGAGATTATAGTGCTCTGGAGTGATCTTGTTATTTTACCATTCTCGGAGGTTTCCCATAATATCCTTCACAATATGGGCCTCAAATTTCCTTTATAAATATTATATAATAAGTTCTGGAGTCTTTGTTGCACTAGTATTTCCGTGACTGTTAAAGCTGTATTTTATCTGAGAACTCTTCTTCGTTTAGAGAAAATAACGCCTTTTCTCTGAGAAAAATAAAATGGCACTGTACACTTGAAAATAAGAGATTATAAATAATAGAAAAATAAACTTTTAGATGTTTACAATGCAGCAAATTGAACCTTTTTCAGCAGTCAAAAAATAATTTAAAGGTGAGATTTTGTACAAACCAATGATGTTTTGGGAAATACTAAGGGTTGGGGGTGAGGGAAGATTTCAGTCACACTGAGGAGTTTCCACGTGAAAATAGCCCTTTCCTTGTGAGTTGCTCATGAACAGCACAGGTACAAGCTCACAACCTACTTCTATGTCCAAGTGCAGAAATACTCTTGTGTTTCCTCATGTACTGATTTACATGTGCGTGATCTCTGATTTGTACATTGAACCCCATTTTAAACCAAAGAGCACTGTCTGTTCACTTTACTTACAGTGAATATAGTGATTTGAAGCCCTGCTTTCAGTAGTTAAAAATCAGACTCCTGATGTGCTGCTGAGAAGAGATGGGTTAAGTTCTTTCCCTTTAAGATATCACAGGTTAATATGATGACCCTTAAGTCAGAATGTGGTGAACACAGAGGATGCCAAGCACTAGGCAGTACAGTAGCAGATTAAAAAAGTATTTCTACTATAACCATAATCCTACTGCAAATACAATTTCACAAGAAGGCAGATCATCCAAATTTTGATGTTCCTGCATGAATCAAAAGAAATGAAGGAAGTATATTATAGACAACTAACAGTACCATTGCATCAGATTAAAATATTCATATTCTCTACTCCAATTACTATGTCGTTTTTCTTTAATCTTCTGGACCTCTCCCTCTCAGGGAAAAAGCAATAGGATTATGCACAATTCACCATTTTTTTCTCATTACAGCCAGATATATTTCCCGACACTTCTGTTAACATTTATTAAAAGAAGCCAAAAATATTTTAATCCACCATGAAAGGTTTTGCTCATTATTCAAAAATTGTCTAGACTCATTATCTATTGCTTTTTTTAATCCCATGTTTTCCTCAATGGGGAATCTAGATCATATTTCTTCCACTACCACCATCAAAATTTTTATCCTAATGTGAATCTTTGTTTAAAATAATATCTAGTAAATCAAGGCAAAGAGTTAGCATTTTCATAAAAGGTAGAATTAGAAGAGAATATCTCACAAAATTAAGTGTAACAGCATGAACAGAATGTATGAAGAGGAGGGTTTTTTATTCTCCAAGTTTTATTTTATTTATTTTTAGGTTCAATATGCCTTTTCAATGCAAGTTCACAAACAATGCCTTGAACAAGGATCAGAGTTCAGGACTATTTAATCCCTCAAAGGTATATTAAATGCACAGTCATTTCTAGAGCCACCTTCAGTTTCTTATGTTTCTGGCCAAGAAATCAAGACCACTCTAGAAATTCTGTGTAGGACAGTGACTTTATCCTAAAAGATAAAAATAGAGAGTACAATGTAATTTTTTTACATTTCATATTAATGATCTTATTAATTATAGTTTGAATAACTATTTTGCTTCCCTTTAGACACAGAAAGTCATGAACATCAGTTTCTCATCGACTTCTTGTTTCATATGTTTGTGGATTTACTTATGTCTCTGAGGAGTAAAGATTTTTTTTTTCCTTTATAATCAAAGATCAGATTCTTATAATCAAGATGAACTCAAATCAAAATCAAAACCCAGTGCTCTCAAATCGTATTGTGAACCTGGCCAAATGTGACTCTAAGTTTTAAATATGCAAACTTGACAAAGAAAAATTAATGAATACTTTTGTTTGCATATAAATACCACCTGTCACATAAAGCTCACAGTACTAGTTTAGGTAGGATGTCATTAGTTCTCCAGGAAACATTGAACAGTAGGGAAAGAGGAGTTGAAGTAGGCTGTAATGAAAAGGCTTTGGGAGCATACTTCAGCTTACCTCAGATGCATTAACAATCTGTAGCTATAGTATATTTATCCTTATTTATTTACATTCAAGAATACAGAGTTCTATAAAAAGTGATTTGTTTTCTTTTAACTTGAAAACTGATGTGAGAACTACTCTTTCTGATCTGTTTTGATTACACAGCTAGTTCAGTCTATGTCTGGGATCCCTAGGTACTATTGTAGTACAAGTAAATAATCGCTAGAAAGATGACTAAATTACTACCATTTCTTGTCAAAGCTTTTAGTGAAAGAATAGCTCTATAGGTAATTTAAATATGATGATATTCTGAAGAAGAGGCTAAGAAATACAAAAGTATTAGATGATATAAGAGTAAAGAGTGGAAGGAATTTTAGAATTACCATCCGTATTGGGAGAACAAATATGAACTGTTCATATATCTTATTTCAAAACTAATTTCATTTAAGGTAAAACAAATAAACATATGGTTCTCGTTGTCACTGGGGACAGCTCGGTGAAAACAGCTATGCAGCATTTAGCAATGTGTAAGAAAATACCATCACATCTAGAGGAGATTACAGGGTAGATGTTAGAGAATAAAAAATCATTAAATCATTTGGATTAAGGAAATTGTATGGAATACTGACTTCAGTTTTCCTCACCCTATTTCTCTCCTGCTCCTCACCTCAAAAAATAAAAAACCAAACAAACCAAAAGAGTATGATTGAAACCCACAGGCTCAATTATAATTCTCATAGATGGTAGATTCATGAAAACTAAAATATGGATGAGATGAAATTATTTGAATTTTTTTTAGGTGTAAGGAAAGAATGCTGGAGAGAAGAAATGAGTGCAACAATTAATAGTTGCTTCAGAAAAGGTCAGACAGATACTCCATTTTGATAGGACACAAAAAGCAATTGAATTATAATACACATTAAACAGTTTAAAAATAAATCCTTTTATACAATGTATAATTAACCTGAGGAACTCGGTGCTATAATATATTAGTAGTGAAAGAAGCTTGGTAGAGCTAAAATTAACAAAAGACTTTCATGGGGATAATGACAACCAAGATTCAAAACATTGCTGAAAAAATGTTTTTGCTCTGAGGAACACTAGATGATGTGTTTAAGAAGTCTCCTTGTGCACAGCTTATACCATGCTGTGTTTTTGTGTGGTTTACTATAAACTGGAAAGCTTGGAAAACATAATACTGGTTGTTGGTGAAGATGAGATGCTTAATCTCATACAAACTACAGTCCTTTCCTGATGATACGACCCCTCTTCTGGATCTAGGTAGAAAGTTCTTTTGGATCTAAGAATATCTGGCATTCTTAATCTTCTTTTAAAGAGAATGATGGACAAAATGTATGTGTTTCTGTAACAGTTGTTTCATCATTTCAGCAGTGAAAGAATTAAGGGAGTAGGAAGAAGAAATTGGTGCTAAAATGAAAAGTAATAAATAGTAATTTACCATTCCTTTGCTATATGGAAGATTAAACCCACTCCCACACCCCCAAACCTATAGCTAAACAAAATCAGTCCTGTTTCTTAAATACCTCTTCTAGTAGATCTAGTTACGTATAGTATGTCTATGTTATGTAGATGTTGTTCTGCAAGTATCAATTTACCATTCTGTTCAGGTATATTAAAAAAAAATAAATTAAATAAGGCTGGAGAAATCAGAAGGTAATCTTGTACATGTCTTTACCTCAGTGTATTACCAAAACTACCTAAACCATACCTGATAGGTGTTTATAAAGACTTCCAGTGAGAGATTTTACAATCTTCACTGGTAAACTGGTACTTCAGTCTCCTCACTGTTTAGGGAATCTCTTTCCTAATGTCTAACCTAATTTTATTGCAATTCTATTACATTTTAACTGGCTTCCAATTACCCTTCTTTTGTAGAACTTGCCTTAGATTGAACACTGCAGTTCAGTCTGACTCTTTTTAAAAACAAGTAACAACAAAAAAAAAAACACAAAAGAAACAAAGCTTACTCATTGAAAGGTAACCCTGTAAACATGAACAGAGTGAAAAGCTATTCAGTGCTGTCTTACTCTGAATGCTATTCTGAGGAATGTCAAGTTTGTCCATCCCACTCCAAAATGGATCAAATCTGTAACAAATGTTAAAGATTTTAAAATCAGTGGTGATGAACTGTTTCACTGCTTACAGACAGTAACCAGTATGCCAGTCTACAGACTCCTCAGTGTTTTTCTTGTGAGAAGTCTGGATCTACTTTTTAGGTTATATTTTAGGTATGAAGTTCTGTAGAACACTGAAAATTAAAAATGCAAGAATATAATAAATTTAAAACTGAGTATCAAGTCACATATTAGATTTAATATTATTAGAAGTAATACTATTTTTCATATCTGATTCAGCAGAAGTCTAGAATTTTTCCACAACAACAACATAGTATTCAGTGAATGTCACGGGTCCCATGTTTGAATTTATGATTATATTGTAGGTTTTGATTGTAGCTGGTGATGTGAAATGTAGAAAAGCTATATGACACATAGAATGGGTAGTGAAATGCACAAATCAAGTTACCTAAAAAATTAGTGCTTTTTTATCAAATAGGAGTAAACCTATTTACAGTTTAGTTGGGCAAAATCCCTCACTGTAACCTAGGTTGCAAGTCCAGCAAAAACATGTGGCCCTGTCACTGTTCCCATGTCATCTGTTACAGAGGGGTGATTTCTGATGAAAGGGGTGGTTGGGGTCTGAGGAAGTTTTGAAAGCGAACAGTCCTCCCTAGAGCCACAAAGTCTAGGAATCACTTATTTTTCCATTTATGCTTCTCTATATACATATTTTTAAGGGGGTCTTGCTTTCCAGAGTCTTGCTTGGTGAGAGGCTTAAGCAAAACACGAGGTTTCAATAAGGTACTTGCTGACATGATGAAAAAGGGTGAATTCTGCTCCTGCTCCACACAGTCATCTTTGCTGATGATTTAATCTCTTACTACCTCAGCTTTGAGCCTGTTGGGACACAAATTCTGATTCTAATCTGTTAATCATTTTATCTGCCTGAAAGATAAAACTGTCGTCACAGGAGCTGCCTCTTCACAGATGTACACCCTGAGTTCTTCCAGAATGGGTCCCAGTTTCAGTTGTATCTTATATACTAGAATAATAAAAGTGGTGGTAGGTATTAAAATAAAACACATTTTAGGTGTTTTATGACTGTTGTGTTTTCCAGTAATGTTAACGTTAAAGCACAAGCCATTTACTGGACATGGGAGTAAGGGGTTCCAGTTCTAACAGGATGGAAAACTGTCAACTCCGGATTCCTAAGCTGCAGAAAGTTACCCCTGCTGCAGTTTTAGTGAAGTAAAGAGATAAAAAAAAAAAAAAAACCACAAAAAACCCCCCAAAAATCTAACAGAAGAACAATCCTTTTTACTTCCAAGTATTTTACAAGGAACAATTTGAGTGTGAAATGATGACAAATTGATTGTGGTTGCATAGCTACTGCAGTATTTCATTGCACAGTCAGTTGTTGTGCTCTGAAATCAGACATTTAGAGTAAATATGTTTGATACTGCTTGCCCACAAAGCTACCAGAATCTGTACTGAGAAACAGAAAATGCATTAGGGAGCTATGTGTTTTTCAGCTGGAGTATGAATCATAGTTTCAAGACCTGTGTTTCTAAAGGCAGTCCAAAAACAAACTATAACAAGGAAAGTGAGAAACCATAATATGAGCCTTTAGCTCCTAGATCTTGTGAATTTCAGGTTCTGAGCAGATTCTTTCATCAATAAGAAAATTACCAGCATTTGGCTGTAGTTGGTTCATTTATCATTTGCTTTAGTCTCTGCTTTCATATTCATGAATCAGAATGTGCAGTGTTCCTAACAGAACTTCTATGCTTCTGTAGTTCACAGCAATTAACATCCCTGACATTGTATCTCAAGATAAGACGCTCATCTCAGAAGACTGATAGGAAATGAAATGCAATCTATCATATTTAAGTCAGCTCTTTGATAATAACCCATTCTAATAAGGACAAAATAAGTCCATTTCTTTCCAGTTCCTAACCTCATGTCTTTGTAATTTACATCATAATTGGTGTGTTATCAACAATATCACCTTAGTATTTCTGAACTTCACAGGCTTTTGGAGAACTAATTAGCTAGAGAGAACTATTCCAAGTCAACTCGGAAGAATTGGATGCAGCTGAAGTATGCACACATTTTTTAATGTGCAGCGTGGTTTTTTGTTTTGTTTTATATATATAGTCAGACTTTATATGTGAGGCATTTAATGATTGACAGGGGAGTTTAGGGTCTGTGAAGGTCTGAAAGTTTCTCATGAGCATAGCTTAGCATGGTATTCACGTTCTGTGCCAAACCCTGTGTTATCAGTTACATGATAGCACGTAGCAGTTACATTTGTCTTTTACTCATTCAAAATGAGCAGATAAGATACCCGAGTGCCACTCTATGCATGATATCATGAATGTCAAACCCCGTTCATTCTATGCCTTACCTATCAAGAATGTCCTGGTGGTATCTGCTAAAAGCCTTTCCTGGTAGATCTAATCAGTAGATAGTTCTTTTGATAACAGTATTAGTTGCACATTTTGTTTCAAAGAGGACCAGCTACAGGGTTAAGGAGGCTTCAAAAGCAGCCAACTGCCCCCTACATTGTTGTGGTGAGGACTAATCATTTGCAGCAGTGAGGACTTCTGAAAAGTGCACAGTCGGTCTGGAGAAATCGTGACTGGAAATGTTATCCTGACTGTAGTCTTGGTGCATCCCAGTGGAATGAAAAATGTGATTGTCAGTGAAAAGTTTTCAGATGTGATTAAAAAAAGGCTTAGACAGCCACCCAGTATTTTTCTACTAGTACTCCAGATAAACTGTCCAAAGAACCACAGAATCACAGAACAGCTTGACCTTAAAGATCATCTAGTTCAACTACCATGCCATGCACAGGGACATTCTCTACTAGACCAAGTTGCTCAGGGCCCCATCTAACCTGGCCTTGAAAATCTCCAGGGAAGGGGAATCAACCTGTTCCAGTGACTTTAAATTGTTGAAAGAAGCCAGTGACTGCAGAAGGTCCTGGGCCTTCTCAAGTCCCATCTTTCTCCAACATGAAGGCAGTTACGGGGAACAGAGTTACAAATTGATACACTGTTTTGCAATAGTGTCATAAAAATATAAACAAACTTGTGGAAATATTTGTTTTAATTAGGCAACTTTCATCTATGTAGTCATTTGCTGCGTTACATTCAACACTATTCACTTGTAAATCAGCATCATAGCTCTGACTAGAAATAAGCAGTGCAAGGGTTTAGTGAATCCTAAAGAAAAAAGAGTTCAGTGATTCTGGGTTTAGGATTTCCGTCACTTATTTCATGATACTTTCTCACCAGCAGAAGCAAAGAAAAGTTCTGAAGGAACTTTACAATTTAACAAGCAATCTAAGATACTATCCAGCCTGAAAAGTGATGGGAAACTTGTTTTCCATTTAAGTAAGTGTGAATGTCAGGAATGCTCTTGATAGTTGGTATTCCATCAAAGCAGTGATTGGAGCTGATAAAAGTCATCATAAATTGGTGAGTAGAGCTGGCTTTATTTCATTTGTGAAAATAATGTAAAGCTGTCATTGTCTTTAGAAGGTAAAGGCCAGCTAGAGGATATGCTGCTTTTGTCTGCTCTATGGACTGTAAATACATATTTCCAAAGAGCATTAAAATTCAGCTAACCAAACAATATACAATATGTTCTTAATTCTGGTAGTGTCAGTGTGGGTGGAGTGGTTGTAGTATGTTAACAGGTGAAGAAAGAACATGTTTAAGGTGATTCTTTGAAGTCTGAATTTGGTCAGTACATTTTATTTCTGAGTATTCTATTTTTTACAGATCAGAGAATATAATCAAAATGTATACAATGAAAAAGAATGAAAAGCATTGTAGAATTCTGTTCATTGGGGAATATTTTTTCTTTTGATGAGTATTGATTTCACTGAAAAACTATTGAAATTCAACTAATTCCTAAAAATTTAGAAATAAACCCCAACAAAGTAAGTTTTTTAAAAAGAAAAATGGAAACAATATTGTTTGTTGGCTCAAATACTTGGATTGACCTAAAAATTCCCTATTGAGTTGCCAGAGAATATATTTATTTTTCCCCTTATTTTTCTCATCACCAGCGACAATTACTAAACTTCCTGCTAATTCTATAACACCTTTCCATAGATGTTTTTTCTAACTTCATGAAAGAGTATAGATTATTCTTTTATAAAATCTGTTTGTGTGACAGTGAGGAAACCAAATCATTATTTTTACTTCATTTCACATGTGTATAATATGGCTAGGGGAGCTATTTTATTTTCTATTCAATGTTCACCTTTTATATTTCTAAGGTTTGGTGGTCTAAGGATGATCATATTTTGTATTATGCTTTTTTATATTAAAAAAATAAAGTGAGAATTTACAAATAATATTTAAGGGCAAAATAAGAGGTTTTTCTGTACTGGTACAACTACTGTTGCAGAATCTGCTTCTGCTGAAAATAAATTGTTTCTCTCAGAATGCTAAAAATATAGCTTTCTTCTTCGTATGTACAGAGTTGTTTGGGTTTTTTTCCAAGTTCATTTAAACCATGTGGGGTGTCAGCTCATCACAAGTACAAAGTAAATAATCATAACTTCTTGTTTCTTGAGTTAGCAGGGATACTGTATTTCCTGCTTTGTTGGTACTTCTATTCCCTTTTCTTCCTTAACTGTTAGATGGCTTTCTATTGCTTTCTGAAGTTTTCCAATGGAAATTTTAGCTGCACATGGAAGCTTGATTTTGCCTAGTTGATTAATTCAGGTATAGAAGATTTAAGGGATCCAATTCCAATTAAAAAAGGTGAAGTGATTTTCATACAATGTTTTCAACCAGGGATCTGTAAGACATCATATATAGCTCTGGGGGTATGAAACCTTCCTCATTCATATTTATTAGATGCATCTGGCAATTCCTTATAATTTATATGCAGTAAATTTCTATAATAAATACTAAATATACATACCACACATTTACTATCCTGCTATTATGTCTTTTTGATAATTTAGTAGTAGATATGCTTTGCATTTCAAATATTTTCTTACCCTGACTTTGTATAACTATGAGGGGAACTGTGTCTTAGTATGATTACTAATTGCTTAGGTAAACATTCCTCTTGGTATTCATGAAATCAGAAAGAACCTTTTGGTTTTGCTATGTGTGTTAGAAGGTGCATAATGATGTGGTAAAAAAGATAAGAAAAACAAAATAATAAATGGCATGGTATTTTTTAAAAAAATAATTATTGGAACCAAGAGAAGAGTTAAGCTTTAATACTAGAGAAACTTTAGAGTGTTTGCCAGCCAGACTTTATTTGTGTGGCTTATTATACTGCAGACTGCATGACCTTGTTTAAGATTCTCATTGCTGGAGTTTACTGGCTTTATCTTCACTTATTGAAGTGACTGACTCTGTCTCTGTTCACTTCCCACCCAGTCTGCAGAGAAGAGATGGATCCCCGCATTCAGGCATGGGTTGCTCTGAGAAGTGGTCTCCCTGAATCTCCCTCCTGTGTTGTTCTTGCAGAGAAATCATTGCATAAGAATGCACTTTAGAAGCTACAGTTACCTCCACAGCTGGGTGATGCATCTCTATACAGTAGTTTCTTTGATTCAACTGAAACGACTGCTGTGTTTGCCATTGCTACTGTCAGCTCAACCTTCAGGCCATGAACATGTCATCAGTGCCCTTCAAGAGAGATTATGGTCAAGCAAAAATGTCCTCTGTTTTTCCTATAGGGAAGGCTCATTAGCAAAGAAATAGAAATTCTGGGTTCACACTAGTCCTGACTGGTATGGCCAAGCAGCAGGAAGTGGTGAGAAAAAGGAACAAGCAATTCCTCCATACTGGATGTTTGCAGCTGCTCCTGGTCACAGCCTTGGTGCAGGCCTGTTGCAGCAAGGGCAAGGCTTCTGCTGCTTCCCAAATGTGCTTTGAGCAGTGTGGGCATTACTTGCTGACAATGCAGGCAAAGTAGATAGCACTGTACAGACCAAATGAAGCTCCTGCTAGGCAATGAGAAAGGGAAGAAATAAATAGTATTACTTTGAGCAGTGTTAAAAACTAGCTAGCTTTCCCTTTCTTTTTCAACAGTGGTAAGATCGGTGCTAATGATGACAGCAAACTGACTTTCTGAGTGTTTTTCTATTATGTGATGTCTGAAAAATATCTGTTTAAGACTAACAGGTTGAATCTGCTTGTTGTTGTATAAGCCTCATCAGTGATATTAATTCATCATCCTTTTATTTTTGTTCTGCGTGCATCAATAACTCCAGCAGTTATATAAGAAATTATTACAGAAAAAACATAGTGTTGGTAACCCTGTTATCATCCTGATCTCCAGTGAACTGAAATTCCAGTGTCATGTTGGTCTCCCTTCTCTGAAATAGCTATTCCTGAAATTGAAGCTGATGACACGTTCAGGTTAAGCACAGTCATATATCAGGAGCTTACCCTTTGCTAGAATGAGCAGGAACTTAATTTGAAAATGAATAGAACAGGGGACATAGAATAGCTGTTAAAAGATGACAGAATAACTGAAATGTGTCTGCAACATGTCTAGGGAAGTGGAACAGCAAAAAAATTGAAAGCATAAATACACTGGGTGCAGACACTGATTACTCAAAAGAAGATCTTGAAAACAAAGCATCAGATTGAATTCTTAGATTCATGTTGCCAGGGTGTAGAAAGTTAGTGGGTAGGGGTGCCATCAAGTTATTTTTTACCAGCCTTTTTGATACTGAAATATATGTTATTTGAGCTATTAAAATGAGCCTTGAAAAAGGCATTCCTGAGAGCTTTTGATTGCAGTAATGAGGCAGCTCTTCTGTGGGTTAGAGAGAATCAGTGGCTCACTGCTGACAAATGGGATATGGGATCACAAATACTGCCCTGCAGTAGCAAGGGGACAAAAATTGTACAACACAGATGCTTATTATCTTGGCCCTACCAATGCCATTGATTCTGTTCCTATTGTTCAGGAAGTTTAGGTTTAATTCTCCAGTCTGTTAAATGGATGGAGCCTCAGAAAGGTAATTTGTTACTGATCAAAAATTTATAAAACTTCTTTGTGAATCAACATGTTCACAATATAAGGAATAATTTGTTTTAATACCAATTGACAGGAATGTACCAATGTTAATTGTCAGATATTTTAAAATTGTCTAAGATGTTGAGTTTAGGGGTGTGTGTGTGGTTGGGTGGGACCTTCAGCATGCTCATGACTATCCACTATAATTAAGTTATCATGAATTTATCCTGCTGTGTTGCTCTTACTGGATACCGTTTATCAATTTAATACAAATGAAAGCAAACTAAAAATAATCCATAGGCTTTAAGATAAATGCAGAGTTTTGAATTATAACACTTAAATATATAATTTTGTAACTTCTGTCGTGATAATTCGTTCTAATGTTTAATAATGAGATTTTGCTGTAAAGATTTGTAAGATCCAGATTTGAATGAAGATGATTTTTTTTCCTTCACTTGGTGTTCTATGAAGTTTTGTGCTTCTTGAATGCTTTTATGAAAAGAGAAAACTGAAACATGAATATTTATTAAAAGTGTGAGATTTTGTAATGAATATTGGTGACTGGAGGACTCTCTGGAATATGCTGCATATCCCAGTAAGGTGAGAAACATTTCAAAGTAATGCTTCAAATTCAAAGCTTTTGCCAGTGTAAGAATATTAAGACCACAGAAGTGCATAGAAACATTGATGAATGTCACTTACTGCAGGAGAGGTGAATGCACTTTTAGACATGCCTGATGTCTCAAATGCACATAACATGTAGCATAATATAATATAATTAATTCTGGCCCGCAGAATCATTCATGATTGAGATTCATTCTGAAATTCTTGTGTTATCTCAGGAAGAAAATTTCTGTTGGAAAGCTAGTGTATACTCATGGAAAGTGGGGGGGTTTGTTATGTTATGGCCCTTGGAGTGCAACATGTTCAAACCTCTTATTCTATCCTACTGTAAGTAGCCTTCAAGACAACTTGTCCTTTTCCTCTGAATTCCTCATCTTTTAAATTTGTTTGTTTACCATGTCCAGGGAGGCACCATCATTGTTTTATAATAGTTCATTTTATGTTGTTAAACCAGACAGCAGAGATACGTTTTTGAGCTGAATTTTGCAGTCATCAAGTTGCATTGTGGGATTGGGAAAGAATTGTAGATGTATTCAAAACACCAAAATGCAACAGAAGATTGTGTTCATCTGTCCATTTATTTCCCTACATTCAATTTGGAGTGCAGTTGCTACTGTTGTGTCATTTTGTCTTGGTCTTTTACAGTTGCCTGTCATCTTAAGAATTTTTTAAGAAGCCTATATTTTAAGTATTCAAAATGCAATATTTCCACTTCAAATTTCTTCACTGGATATCCTTGTCACAGGTGAGTTTTATTAGTGCTTGCAGAAATCCAAAATATCCCAATTTTTGATCAGTTATTTCTGATCCCAAATGGCTTTAGTTTTACCTTTTCTGACAATCAGATACTGAAAATTTCTTTAAAACAGCAATTTATGACCATCTGGTTGGAGGATCTCAGTAAGTCCCCAGTTTCCAGGTCTGCATAGTGAATCTGTCTTTATATTTTATTGAATATACAGACTTTAGTATCCAGAGGTTTTCTTTTTGTCTAACTGGGTTTAGCATTACAAAGGTTTATCTGTTCATTGCTATTCTGACCTTAATTTCATTGCCCATTCCATCCATTTTATTCGCTTTGTTGCCAAGACACCTGAAGCACTGAAATGATTTACTTCTTTTCTCATTGCTCAGACTTCTTGTTCTACATCAGTGTTTGGTGTTTAAGGGGTAGATTTGGGATGGGGACAGGGATGGTTGATTGTGTGCTTTTTGTTTTTTGTTTTTCCAATCCGGCATATCTGGTATAAGGCATTTCTGCTGATACTTGTAGTTGCCTTAGATAGATATAAATATTATTTATATACTAGATTTTCATATAGCCACAGTTATGTTAAAAATTTTGTTAAATTCCCTAATAGCCCAGGAATTTCTCTACATTTGTTTCATAAATTCTATGAAAGCTTTTGTGAAAGTCTATGTAGTTGACTTGTGATCAATGGAATTTCTATCTAGATGTTGTGTTGGTTAAAATCTATCTCTGACAGCTTTATTATCTGAGAATTTTCCTTCTCATATAATATTTTTCCTCTCCTGTACCCTTAGGAAGATTTTATCAGAATGTCCACCATAGCCTCGAGAAGTGACTAAGAGGTTACTATTGGAGGTATTTCTTCAGGTTGTTCAGTTTTCACTCTTTAGCCATGTGATGGTCTTCTTGACTTCCCTTCTGTTACCATATCTGATTTAATCTCCAGATACCTCTGCTGAGTTTAGGCACACTGTTCTGCCACATACTTTCTGGTTAACTTTTTTTCTCTTGGAATGCAGTTATTCAGGTATCTTTCCTAATTTGCTTTCACAGTCCTGTACCTGTCCCCTGAAGTCTGTTTTCATCCATGACTATTTTTTTGAACTGAGGAAGTCTATGCAATCAGACATTTACCTGTAGCATTTCTTAATTTGTTTCTAGTATTTTTTAACTTTGTAATTTTTGTCCTTCCTTATTTTTATTTATTAAATATTATTTTAATATACAGTTCTCTCCCACTTTCTACTGTCCCCTGACAACATTTTCTTTTTTTTTTTCAACATTTCTCTATACTTTTCTTTATTAAGCTCTATTTGGCTCTTACTATACTGTACTATAGAGTCTTAATCTGCATGTTTTCTTCTCATACAGGGTTGCAAATAAATGCAGTATGCAAAGTTGTCTATACTCTTCTAGTGCATATAAATTTTGTTTTGAGTTCTCTAAAACCATGATTTGCATTAAAATTCTGGAGCACTCACTGTTCACTTTTATGTTCCAGCAAAGCTATCAAGCTATTGTGGAATTTGAGGAAAAACCTAGAAGATCCTTTACAGAAAGAACTCTTAAGAATAACCTTGCTAACTCTTGTGCAACCCGGTGGGTGTGACAAGTCCACTTGTTTATCACAAGATGAATCCTGATCAGGGGGCCTCGCGGAGGCAGGGGCCCTTGCTCTGGACAGCAAGATAAAAGAAAGCTTGGGTAGTTCTTTGCTTTTGCCAGAGGTCTATATTGTCTGATGGTGACCTTTTCCTCGTTACCTGCAAAAAGTTGACACCCCTGCATATGCTAATGAAGATTTTGACAAACATGCTACACATGTATGACCATAACACTCATCTCTCCACCCAAATCATACTACATGTCACCTGAGGGTGAGAACCTTGTAGCTTTGGGGATAAAAAGCTGAGAAAAACATCATTGTGTATGGGGGAAGAAGAAGAACCGAAAGACGGATGGATCAGTCGACGGGCTGTGTTCTCTTCCTCTACCCCAGGCAGGGATGCCTCTCTGGGTAAGCACCAAGTCTTTCACCTTCTGAGTGAAAGTATCCCCGGTTTGTATTATTACTATTTGTTGCTAGCAATATTAACTTCACTTAGTAGCGCTTGTGCAGTCAGTGCATTTATCAGTGGCAATTCCGAACTTGTTATATCTGTCACCTTAATAAACTCTATTTTTATGACTTTGTGCATCTGTTTCAGTGCAAGTCCTGGGTGGGACTCTGGGACAGACAAAGTTGTCTCTGAATCTGTTTCAGTGCAAGTCTTTTGTGAGACTCTGAAACAGGCAAACATTGACTCTGACAGGTGGCTGTACACACACATGTAACCTTTTAGATACAAACCATTGACCAAGTCTGGGACTAGGACTGGATCCAGACGCACCTAGACTCCTCTGTGAGAAGGAGTTTAGAAAGCAAGGGGGTCCAAGTCTGAACCTCGTGACTCAACGGGAGGACTTTCCCCCAGCCACCTTGCAGAGGTCTTTCCTCTTTGCCCCTCTTCTCTTCCCCCCTGCCCCTTACGTGACAGCTATCTAAGGTTATATTTATCTAGCTAAGTATACTTTCAATATACATGCATAAAATCATATGCAAATAACATGGACATGCATAAAAACTTTGGATATAGCCTAGCTGTACTATTATGAACATATGACAATTCCTGTCTTCTGCAATAGTCTACAAGTTCTGCCTTCTTCCTCGAGTCCAAAATACTACCGATATTAGTGGGATGTGGAAAATGATGGTAAGAGGGTGAAGATCCAATTCAGATTCTAATCTTTGTCTGGGAAAGGTCATTTTACCTACTTCAGGACAAGCAGAAATTACTCAACTAGTGTATTAAAGAACTTGTGGAAATGGGAAGAATAGCCCTGTATGCATCAGCTGCTGCTGTGCAGCCCAAAGTACTCAGGGCCTGACTTATGTTCACCCTGTTATCCTCCTTGCTATAAATTGACTCTCTGGGTATTTTTAGCATCTAAAGTATAACCAATGATTTCAGTGAAGGTATGACAATTCAGATAAGTTTATATTATCCCAGTAGAGTCATCAGGTGGTTGACAAACACGTTAGAATGATGTGACAGAAAAGTTAATGTATTTCTAGCTAGCAACCCACAGTCTGTAAAAGACAAATTTGTTCTGTCAAATTAAAATGCTATAATTGAAAAGAACCCTTCTAGTATGTTTTTCTGTACTCCATCACTGAAACGCTGCTTTGCTGTAACATTGGATACATTCAAAAGGAGAATTGATTAAGCCTCTCAAGTAAATTACTTTCAGCTGAATTGCTTATGGGAGAGGAATTCTTGCCCTGACCTCAAAGCATTCTCATCTAAAAATGTGAGGTCTGTTCAAGACATCAAAAAATCTTGTAGGACAAATGAATCCTGTATAATTTCAAATGTATTCTTCAGCTATGTTTTTAGGAACACTTAAAGTTCAGTGTCTGAACTACCATTTATATTTCATTAGCACCTAAAAGCCTGAAAGTGAAGTCAGGCCTGGAAGCATTTGGGAAATAGAAATATGGGAAAATATACTATCCTAGTCCCAAGCACGTGTCACTGTTAAGATGAAAGAAGTAGAAAGGGGAACAATGGCACACTGACTTGTGAGGGCTGGTGCAACAGATCCCTGCCACCAGATTATAAGTTCCCTGAATCCCAGTACAATGTCTTCTTTCCTTGGGCATCTTAATGTTAACACATCCCAGACATGGAAGAAAGAGAGTTTGGATAAAATGGAACACAAATGCAATAAAAATTTCCCTCCCAGGTGATTTTAATTGTTTTGTGCTACTTGGAAAGCAATTTCATAATGTTGCATAGTGATCACAAGGTTTGAACACACAAGTATCGTAGCTATTATAATTCTAGCTAATTGGATAAACTAAACATTTATAGCCCATAACTAGTTCCCTACTCTATCATTCAGGGTACAGCATCGTCATAATTTTATCATCTCCTTTCTTGAGAAAAAGCTCAACACTTTTTTGAATATATACTATATTATATGGAACTGTAAGTACTAAGAGCATGTAAATATCTTCATTATAAGTAGATCTTTCCTCATTAATCAGCTACCCACAAAATCTGAAGTGTGCTTTATCTGAAACTGTTAAAATCTGGAGTAATGACTAAATACACATGGAACGATATGCTGCAGAGAATATATAAAATCCTGTTGATGGGAGAACTTAATTTGGTTCCTATCTGTGTCACCTTGAGAATTAGAAAAAAATATTTTTTCTCTCATTCTGCTTCTCTTGGAACCATTGGAAAAAAAGGGAAAAAATCTCTCTTTTTGCTCCAGTATCTCAAATTTGGTTTGTGGGTGTTCTTTTCAGTGCAGTCATGCATCATGTTTCTGATAAAACGTTCACTTGAACAAGTCAAAGGAAGCATCTTCATCCTCTTTATGATGAGAGGGTAAAAGGAATAGGGTGAAATTGGATGCTGTGAAATTCAAATTCTCCTTGGGTCTGTCAGGAGTGCAAGGGGTCATACTCATGCCAATTGGACAAGTGGGGAGAACCATAAGGAAAATGCTATTGAGATTAGCTACCTGTTTTCTGAGAATATTTTTGGACTTGTTGAAGATATAACAGGATTTAGGGAAAATAATTTCTAAAACATGACAAGATTAGAAAATGTCAAACTAAATAACAACATTAATGAAGTTAAACAACGATAATTTTTTTGGGCCCTTGTCCTCCCCAAAGTATTAATCCCTTTTTTAGGGATTTTAGTGCTATTCTGTCAGTCCTTTCTAACCTTCCTTTGAAGAAATGACAGTATTGTCCTATTTGGAATAGGGAACAGTATTTCTTAAACAACTTCAAAGCTATTTGTTGAATGACATTCCGAAGGGAAAAAAATAAAAAATTAAAATGTGCCTGACCTGCACAGCTCATTGGAATTCCTGTTAATCAAAGCTGCTTCTATATGTTCTGAAAAAACAGGGAGCTCAAGCCATGAGATAGATTGTTTTAAACCATGCTGGAGATGATGTAGCTGTTTTACTTGCATATCAATTTCAAGTACAGAAAATTTTCTGTTATCACCTAGAAAATTGGAAGAAGTGAATGAGGAAAAGATTACCTTTGTTTTCCATCTATATATATAGAAATCAAGTAGTAATACCCAGTAAATACATACTACAAGTACTTGATGGGATTTGCTAAACTAGGTGTTGTGTAACATTATGCTAGCCTATTGAAGAGGCTTTCCTTTAAACAGTGTAACTAGAACTTACTTTTACTGCATAATCTTTTAACTCCCTGTTCATGTGCAAACTTACATTAGCTAGCTGATACAGAGAAAGTCAAGAATAATTATCTTTAAATGTCAAAAGAAATGCTTCCTTATACATCCTTATCTACCTAAAATTAAATGTGTATGGGTGTGTTTGTGTGACAAATCTGTCTTTTCTTGTTTCTTTATTTTGTATTCTTAGATAAATTGTTGATCTGTGATAAATACTTCACTGAGCCCTGAGTCTGAGTGTTGAATAGGTTTTTTTCATGTGATGATAATATTAGGGTTGTGTTGCTGTTTTTCATAATATGAGTAGCTCTGTTGGTAAGTCATTGTTTTAAAGACTCACAGTATTCTGGAAAACATTGGAGATACATGAGTAGATTGCTCAATTTTATATCAAGATCTCTAAGTATACTGGAAGATATAGAAAATATCTATTAGGCAGATCACAGCCAATTTGTTAGATACATAATGAGTGGCCTTCACTGAATTATGCAGGGATACAGAATTGTGTGGTTTCTTGTCCTTATAAATGATAATATATGTAGCAGCAGTCGTACCTCTGATCTGAGTGAAGGTTCAAGGGAAGTTTCTCCTCTTCTGCATGGGAAGGTGTGTATACATGGACAGTGAGTGGTACGGTTGATGGGAGGAGAGGAAGGAGCTGCTGTCCCTGTAGTCTGTCTTGTATATCCATGTCCTCTGAGTTCACTGAAGATCTTGATAAAATGTCACCATTTGGAGAGGGCAATTAGGTGCTGTGGCGTTTGATATAGCTACGGTGGTAGTCTTGAGGAAAAAAGCCCTTTAACATTAACCTTGTCCAACAGTAAGTGTCTCCTCATGATAAGAGTCAATTGCAAATATTGAAGTCAGCAGGAGAAATGTTTTGTTTTTACATCAAGGTGAAAAGGTCTAAAAGGACAGCAGTCAAAAGAAATCACCAAGGCCCTTTTTTGATAGGAAATGGAGTTTTAAATTAAAAAAACTTTTTATTATAGAGGCAATGGAAACTATGATACATCACAAAAAATAAGTTTGAGTGTGGCATCTGAACAACAAAATAAAGGCAGATCAAAAGTCATGAAAGCTACATATTTCCCACAAAGGTATTTTTTTCTGAGATTGAAAGGTTTGAAGTTGTTATGTTTTGATTCTTGTTTTCTGAAAAATCACATTTGCTTTCCAAAACAGCCATTTGTTATAAACTCCTTGCAGGGTTGGGCAGCCTGTCAGTCATGATGTGCTCATATATCACAAGCAGTCTGGAGACACTACCTCACGAGAGTGGCAATAGGGCTGCCCTGACTCTGTGGCTGTGAGTGACCTGTCTATGAGAAGTAGGAAGGCAATAACATCCATTACAGTTCTCATAACTAGATTTTGCAGGGACTCAGCTGTGCAGGAAACCTACCTACACCCCACTGTGAGGTTGAATTCAGCATCATCTGTAGCTGTGAACCCATCCAGATCTCCTTGACAGTGAGCTCTTTGGAGCATGTGACATGTCTTGTATCTCTTGAGCCATAGAAAGTGGGGCCAGGAATCATGGCTATAGCTGCTTCAGGTCTAAAATATCCCCTGTTGTACAACGTTTATTTCAATTAAGTCACGTAGATTTTGTACTGAGTCAGCCTGTGTTTAAATGTACATGTGCAGATTAAGGGGAGCAAAAAATATATGTGATTATCCCAGTTGAGGTGAAGCTGCCTGAGACACCATTAGAAGGTGTTAATAAAAATGTTTTTCTATGACTTTTGAAGTACAAGATCCCAAAACCTTTCAACAACTAAGATGTGTACATCTATATATTCTTTTTTCTATTGCTGTTTTTTTTTTCAGAATTTTTTAATTTAGAGCTTTTAAATAAATCCTTTGAGCACAACACATGCTGTTTTTACTGCACAATGTAGCTTCATAGACTATCTAACACAGTGGGCTATGTTTCACAGCTGGCTGGATCTCAGGAAGTTAACCAAATTCTGCTTCCATTTAGATCAACAATAAAATTTAGATCAACAATAAAATTTACAGTGATTAAAGTGGGACTCAAAGTTTGTGTCTGGCAAATTTGGTTGTCCCAGCACTTACTGATAACTGTATATCCTGTCTAGATCTACTCTCTGCCTGTCACTAAGGGAGATAGTTGCTGTCAATAATCAATAACTAAATTTGGAACTTAGCTTCAACTTGTGCTTATTTGCATAAAGTTATATTTTCATCTAAAGTTTGAAGAAAAAAACTTTGAAGGATGAGCTTTATAAAATACAAACATGCTGCCATACTCTTCCAACCAGTAGAGATGAATACTGAACTAGTTCTGTAGTTCTCTGTCTCTATTTTATTGGACTCAGGTTCCAAACTCTCTAGGACAAGCAGAGGGGTCTTCCCATTTTTATTTATGCAATGTTTTATAAACTTGCAGATAATAGCAAATTTTTTGGTTCATGAAACGCCACAGACCTTCTTTTTGTCTGTTCTCCGATATTTTGAATCCCGTAAGTTGGAAGTCATGAATGCATTATTACAATGTGGTAATACCTGAACATCTATGTAACTTAACATGTATTAAACTATGTTTACATAACTGTAATACTCTGTAGATCTATACGTGAAGAGCTTCTAGACACTCAGAGGTACAAAGGCGTATTTAATGGTTTGTCAACCCTCCAATATAATGCATAATAGAGTCAATACTAAGTATTCATATAGCTGCATAAATATTTTAAGAGGAATGGAAAGAGAGAAAGCTTGTTTTATTTCATTGAGGTTGTTCCAAGCAAGCGAAACTGACTCCAGCTCCTGCTGAAGAGTAAATCTAGGATGCTGGTTTTGTACTGTAAATCCAAGTAGTCAGTCCTATTAGCATTGTTGATTGTACAGTGAACAGCTTTATATGTGTTGCTTTATTAATTTGTAAACTGGCTCAAGAATTGAACATTGTTGTGATTTTTTTTTCACATTAATAGTTTCATAAAACTGCATTTATCCAGGTGAGTACATGCGTCTTCGGAAGAAATAGGGGGTACATTAGTTAGGAAATAAACTCCATCTATAGAATTTTCTACCTGCATGGTGGATTCCCTGTGGTTGCTACATATATTTGTTTCTGGTTTGATTTTTGTGAGAAGACTGGCAAAACTAAGGAAAAAAAACTTTTTTTTATGGTATGCCTTTAATATCTGACAGTTTCATAAATAATGTTGACTGTTCTATGAGTATCACTGATTTGTGCGTCTTGAATACAAACTGTTATGGATCCTTAAGTCTGGAAAAAATGGTAGATATCCTGTGACAGCTTTTCTTTGATCCCATGCTTTATTTTACTGAGTGGTAAAATGCAACATAATTAGAGAACAAGTTACTTTAAAGACAAATCTATACTAAATTATTTGCAGTTTGGTTAGTTGAATAGAAGGAACTAAAAAAATAAAGACCTTTGGGTTAAATAGGAGCAGAAATTCATGAGTTTGTCTGAAGTGACAGGAATCCCTGTTAGGTTACCTCAGGAGACATGCTGTAGGGTGATTTTTAGGAAAGTTTATATGATAATATAGGAAAACGATATATATAGGAAGCTACATAGACAGGAAAGAAATTCATAACAATCTTTACATGTAATTTCTTTAAAACTTTCACATTAGTTGGTGGAACTAGGAGAAGTGAAATAAATAAAGATCTCAACTCTCAGAACAATGATGGTTTAAAGAACACTCAGGTGACATGTAATTTGATAAAAATATTGATTGAATTTTTATAGGGAATTTTTTTTTATACGTGTACATTTTACACACTGAAAATAAACTGCAAGTGGGTGTATCAAAAAATGAAACCAGAAAATACTGCATTACTTCAGAGTGCACACAGATGTATTGTATTGGTCTGCTTTTATTGAAATATAATCAAATGCTTCTCTCAAAGTATCCCCCATCATTTTCCTATGGTATACATAAATTGCACTTAGTACAAACAGACAAATAATTGTATTTTTACTGGAGATCAAACAGAATATTCTGTATATGTAAATGCTATAGAAGTGTTCATTAGAATTGTAGAAAGCCTCTTTGTTGTTAAGACTGTAAACAGTATTTGTATATCTCTGAGGAATCTAGCTACTTGCATCTTTTTACATGCTAGCTATGTCAGTTCATTTTTTAATGTTTGTAGCTACAACCCAGAGAACATGAAGGAAGGAGAAAACAGTATTACTGACAGAAAGAAAAATATAAGCTTATGTATGAAGAAAAGCTAAGGCATATATTTCAATGAGATTTAAAATGCAACAGCTAATTGAATTTCCTTAATCTATTTTTGTCACTGTATTTGATGAGTAGTATACTCTTCAGACTGAAGGAATTAGTCTGCATGGATTTACAGCAGAAATAAACTTTTTGAGACTGAGTTAACACAGCTGTTATTAATTTTGTGAAGGAATAGCTTACTATAATTTGTTTAAGAATTCACACCTGGTTATTGTATTTCATACCTCATTAAGTCTCTCTAGCTCCTATTGGTCTATTTAGTCCTGCAGGTTGAGCAGTGTTTAACTTGTGGTAGGATCTTGGACTGGTTCAGTCTCAGCTGAATCCAGTTCTCTCAAAGTTACATACAAAGTTATTTGTAGGGATATTCATTCTCTATGGGTTAAAAACAAACAAAACCTCAGTAATAAATGGGAGGTGAAAACAAAGAAAGACATTAATTTCCTGTGAGATTGATTTTGTGTTGGGGGAGGCAGAAGAATTTAAGTTCTGTCTTATGGATGGATGTATTTTGGGGATAGTGAACACAAGAGTATCTAACAATTGTTCTGTGTCTTATTGCATGTAGTTGTATGTGGCTGGGATAGCTGAGATAGGAGGAGGTCATGAAGCATCATGATCTTAATCTGACTTCTGTAGCTGGAATCCTCATTCCAGGGGTGAGTACATAAACTCACAAATTATTCCTTAATTATGTGCAGCAGTGGTATATCTTTTTAATCCAATACCTTTACATCTTTTTAGTTATGTGATTTGTTGTTGGTTTTGATTCCTTTCTAAACCCTCAGAGATAAAATTATTCTAAATGTAGACATGAGAAATCAGGTTCTAACAAAGAAACGTCAGAAAATTTTATAATGATAATGTGCTTCTAATTTTATATAAGAAATGGAAAGAAAATGTTTTCCAGTTATGTCTCCAAATGGCAGTTTTATAATGGTCTAAGTAAAATCTAATGGTAATTAATTGTTTTCAACAGGATAAGAAATGTAATTACAGTCTTAACTTTGCAGAGAAATTGTTCATGCAAAATCAGTCTCCCAAAGTCTGTAGCGTTAGAGAGTATGAATCAAAACAGGGATTTAATTCATGACATTTCTTAATATAGTTTTTTTATTATTATTATTATTTTTCAAGAGTGAGACAGATCTTTCTCTCTTCCCCTAAATTGCTTGCGGAGAAATCCACCCTAAGCAGAAAGAGGATGTGAAAAATTTCTGACTCTTATCAGCAGCTGGTTTTCTTTCCCAGACAAGTGTTTCTCAATTTAAATGGTGTTTTTTTGGTTACAAATTGCTCTAGTAACCAGTTTTCTTTTTTCATACAAGTAGTTTGAACAAAAAAGTGGTTTCATTGTAGAGCTTGTGGTATGTTTTATCCTTGATTCAGGCAAGTGGAAGAAAATACTGTATGGAAAACTATGGAAACAAACATTAAGTTATTACTGTGTGATAGTCAAGTGTTGATTGTGGATATGGACGGGATGTATTTTTTTAAAGATGGTTGATGCTCTTGTAATTTATTATTTACAATATGTATACTGATAAATCTTATTAACTTGGCTACTTACTCCCATAAAATATATGCTTTTCTCTGTTTCTCTGCCTAAACTTTTGACCTGATAGATTAGATCCCCTTGTAGGAAAAGATGAGGATTTTGATGTAATTATTATTTTTTATTAGATAAGAAAGATACTGAAACACAAATCCTTGAAGGCTTAATATAAGTGCATATTTGAGACTAAGGTAAGGAGAAGTATTTTGTTGTGGCTTTTCCGGTTAATTCTGTTCATTAATCTATATACAAGATGTTGTTAAGGAGGGTCCTAGCTCACCAGAATTATGATCTAGAAATCGTTCATATTAAGATGGTGTAAATCTAATCGATCTTTCTATATATCAGACTTTTATCTCAAGGCCCATGGATTAGAGCTTGAAGAACTATATTCAGGTTAACAAGCCTTGATTCCTTTGTCTGGGAGGGTCGTTGTGAGGGGTCCTTCCAGGGCGTGCTGGAGCTATTTCTGCAGCTGGTGCTAGAAGAACCAGTTTCCCCTTCCCTCCAGTTGTACCACCCTAAGGTACAAATCAACCCACACTGAGGATGGAGCTCTGTGTATTAGCAACACTTCACCAACTGGGGTCTGAATTAAGCCTGGATAACCTGGAGACACGCTACTTGCTAGCAGGTACAGGACTAAAACCTTAGGCCTCTCCCAGCATTTTGGTCATGCATATGTCTGGTGTCCACAATGATGAAGAACTTTGTGCCTGGTGGTAGGCTTCGTTCTTGTTTTTCTATTTGGAACTCCCCAAAGCTCTTGGCATATGTGTTCATTTAGCTGTACATTTGTAAGTGAAACAGTACAAGTCCACAGATGTGAACTTGGTGCTTGTGGGACTTCAGTGAAGGAAAAAAAATCTTAAGAATTAGGTTGAGGAAGAGAGATCATAGTTGATCTTGACTGTAAAAAGGAATACTGGGAAAATGTGCACCGTGGAGAGTATATATAGAAAGATGGGTGAAGTGGGAGAACAGAGATGTGTAGTTACAAAGCTGGATTTGTAAGGGGAAAGGATGGAGAGTGTGGGGACAAGACAGTGAAGAATTTTGAGAGAGAAAGAACCAAAGACACATTTATGAACAAGAGGAGATGTGAGAAGAGGGTGATCACAGAAAAGGGTAGATTTAGATTGGATATTTGGAAGAAGTTCTTCACTGTGGAGGTGGTGAGACACTGGAATGGGTTACCCAGAGATATTGTGGATGCCTGCTCCCTGGAAATGTTCAAGGCCAGGTTGGACAGGGCTTTGAGCTGCCTGGTCTAGTGGGAGGTGTCCCTGCCCGTGGCAGGAGGGTTGGAACTAGATGGTCTTTAAGGTCCCTTCCAATGAAAACCATTCTACGATTCTATGATGCTGGTGGAAATGTGTTTGGAGTGAGTAAAAATAAAAGGGTAGCCAGGAGGGGATGAGAGGGAAAACAGAACTAAAATGAAAGAAAGAGCACTAGGCAGGATTTTTAGAGAAAAAGCAACAAAGAATACAAGAGAAGCACATGTTTTAAAAAATGCCTCTGACTAATCTAAGCTTGCAGTAACCTCTGTGTTTTTAAGCTGTTCAGGATCCATGTTGATGTTTAATGTGCAAGGCTGAGAACTAGAAACAAATTTAAAAAAAATCAAAAAATCATGGTTCTGACATCTCGTCTACATGACGTATAACTCCTTCCTTTTTTCCTTATTTTTATGCAACAGAACTATGGATATATCATTCTCTTTCCCCAGTAATGTTTTTGTGTTAATTTCATGGCAGTACCGTGAAGTACTGAACTTAAAGTAGTTGTTTTGGGTCCCTGAGTTTACACATTCTATGTGATCTCGAGAGTCCTTACAAGGGTACTCTGCTGAAGTGCTTTAAAATCCCTTGGAGAAGACTGGGAGGTTGAAAGTTGTTACCTTTATTATCACACCAGATGGAAGCTAGAGGGCAAATGATCAAAAGTAACGGAGTGTTTGCGATGTTTACGAAACAAATTTAACACAGAAGAATTTAGTGGTTAATCTATTCAATTAATCAGCTCTCCATAAATCCAAGTCTGATGAATGATCTAGGTCTTCAAGTGGGAATCATATCTGTTGTCTCTAGGGGTAGAAAGCTGCCACAGTGACCTGCGCTTTCCCATCCATTTTGAGAACTGGTCTCTACATAGGGCCCTTTCTTTAAGATAGTTAGTGTGGGGAGCATCTGTGTTCTTGATGCTGTCACTTGGACAGTGTTGCATGGTAGTTTTGTTTGATCCTTTGCAAAAAGGAGTTTTTATTTCTTCTTCTCCCTTGCTCTATGCCATTTTGTCATGTAAACAAAGTTGTAGACCCTTTTCAAACACAGTTAACGCAAAGATTTCCTATGGGTGCTGCCATTTGAATGAGATAATTACAGTTCAGAGAGTAAATGATGAGTGCCACACTTGACTTGAATAATGAGCTGCAAATAAAGCAATGATATCTGATTATATTATTTGCTCTGTGCTCTAATCTTCGTAGAGATTAGGGTGCTATTCTCATAGATGTCGTAAAAATGCTGTGGTCTAAAGGGCTTACAGAAGAAAGAAAAGGAGACAAAATCAGAGAAATCTGTTACATGAGGATATGTACTAAGATATGTACTAAGATATGGTACATCTGGGGAAATCTGTCTGCTGACCCTCTGCCCAGAGCCTCTCTGTTAGGACAGCACTGCCCAGCCTCCAAGGCATTTGGACCCACCAGGCTTTACAAGCAACAAAAGAGGTAGGAAAAATGCCAGGAAGAATTCCAAATCGCTGAAGTTGAATTACGGGCTAAGAAGGTTGTGAAACACTGTCTAGACCACAGAGGTTATATTTATATTCCAAGTTTGTCTTGACCAGTTTCTGTGAGACAGAAACAATAAATCAGCTGTACTTCCTAAAAAGCTGAACAGTAAAAAGGGTGAAATGAAAATGGCACCACACTGCAGTATTCAGTAGTATTTTATGTTATCTCTCTACAAGAGAATAACTTCTCCCCCACAATCACGTATTTTAATTTATTTTTTTTCTGCACTCATGTCATTAGGCCATGAGGTATCAAGTCAGAAAAATTAGAAACATTCTAATGAGAAAAAATAGGTGGAAAAATTGAGTATTGACATGTTTAATGGCCTTGGTTTTGTTTATGTCTTTGATTTAACCACATTTGATAAAAAATGCTACCTTCTTGGAACAGTATTTTTAGTTTTTTAATCACCAGAGTGAAAGGCATTTAGAAAAATAAAAAAGATTGAAAAGCACTTTGCAGTCAAAACCCCTCCTCAAAGTCCAAAGAGAATAAATATGCTTAAAACGTATTAGGAAACTAAATGCAAATGTAACAGTATTCCAGACTACAGACCTTTGGTTAATAAAAGATACTGTCTAGCTTCTGTAATTACCACTAGGGATGAGGTAAGCCAAATAAATTGTAACTTCAATTTTAATTTTAATATGAAGTGTCTGTATTGTTTTCCTGCTGTATTGATTAGCATTAATTAGTTAACATGCATGTACAGATTTAAAAAATCTAAAGTTTTCTATATGATAGCTTTGTGTCATCTTGGCACATATTGCATTTGATGGCTTTCCTGGTATTAATTATTCAAAAGAAGCAATCTGAGTATCTGAAGAGACATCTATATTTAGGGACATGGTTTAGTGGTGGACTTGGCATTTCTAAGTTAACAGGTGGTCTTGATCTAAAAAGGTATTTTCCAACCAAACCGATTCTATGTTTATATGTATTTGTGTCCAGAGAAGGGCAACAAAGCTGGTGAAGGGTCTAGAAAATATGTCTTGGGGAGAATGGCTGAGGGAGCTGGGGTTGTTCAGTCTGGAGAAGAGGAGGCTCAGGGGGGACATCATCGCTCTCTACAACTACCAAAAAGGAGGTTGTAGTGGGGTGGGGGTCGGTCTCTTCTAGTGTGCCCATAGTGAAAGGACAAGAGGAAACGGCTTTAAATTGCAGCAGGGGAGATTCAGATTGGACATTATGAAAAATTTGTTCATTGTAAGGGTGATTGGGTATTGGAATAGGTTGCCCAGGGAGGTGGTGGAGTCACCGTCCCTGGAGGTGTTCAATAGGCATCTGTTTGTGGGGCTGGGTGATATGGCTTAGTAGTGATGTAGGTAGGTGGTTGGACTAGATGATCTTGAAGGTCTCTTCCAACCATGATTCTATGATCCTATATAGATATCTCACTTAACCACAAATGTATTGCAAAGTAAGACTATAATTGCTGGTCTTTAAAAAAAGCCCAAACATCCAAAACAACAAACAACAAAAAAACTCTAAGCCCAAACAAGCAAAAACCCCCACAAAACCCCAAAACCACAGGAACCAGTAACAGACTTCCACAGAAATGGTATTGGTTAGTATATGTTTGTAACAAAATAAACAAACATATCCCCAAACCCCAGAGAAGACTAGAGAAGTACATAATAAAAAAGCATAGAAAGACATAATTAATGTTTATTTTGTACTTGGGAACCATATGTGGCTTTGAAATAAAAATGCCAAACTGACAAGTTGCCAGCAGGGATTGTAGCTGTTAACTGTCCTGCTTCAAAATGCTACAAAATAAAACTTCTGTCTTTGGGAATTTACCATAGTTGTCCAAGTGACATTAAAGCTTATCTATTTTTATGGCTAGACATATTTATCTTTGAAGGTATAGTGGATATGGAATATGAAAAGCAGAGCTGGTCAGATTATTTGCCTGAGATAAATATTGATTTTAAATGTAAGCAGAATTTAGAGAGAGAGAGAGATCCAAAGCCCAGCTATTTAGGGCAGATAAAATCCAGTTCTATTATTTTCAAAGACTAAAGAAATCAAGGGAGTATTACCTTGAAATTCAGATGGTGTTTAAACATGGTATTTCTTTGTTAAAAGTGATTATTGGTCATGTGCATTACTTGCTATTGATTTGGCTTTTTCCATGTTGGGCATTTTTACGATGAAGAATTACCAGTGATAAATAGTGGCTATTCAGTAGAGGATAATCCAGTTGCAATGCAAACTTTCAGATGAATTATCATTCATGCTACAATCCTCTGAACTCTTGGGATTCACAGGTATCTCCATGAGTAGCTAGTAGTCACCTGAATGCTCATAAATAGTGAATAATATGGGCTCTAAATAGCAAAGTAAATGAGCTGTTTCTAAAATATTTTTTTTCGTTTGTTGAAGAGCAGTTTCTGAAGAGAGCAAAAGAACAAACAGATTAATACCTGTTTTCAACTTCGTGAATTGGAGCTAGAGAAGTACTCATTCACAAGGGAAAATGACCTGCAGAGTGGTAATTACACAAAATTCTTCAGTTATATTTTTCTCTTTTAAAAATGGTTGCATATCCAGTTAAAACAACAAAGTTCCATTCACTTGTGCCAACAAGGGGGGACGTAAGTAGATGTCACATTATCTCAAAGGGATTTTGCATGAAGAACAATATTTTTAAAGCTAGAAGTAAAGAGAAGAAAAAAATTTAATAAATTCCATGGAGTTATAATGAAAGGGAAAAAAGAAGGTGACAACACAATTATTTGGAAAGTCTGAGTAGATACATGTGGGTGAAAACTGCTAAACTTTTGTTTATTTTGCTGTAACACTTAAAAAAATAAAATTAAATGGGGCAGTGTGGTGTATGTATATAAAATAAAAGGCGGTCAAGTATGCATACAAAGGAGAATTTCATGCCTTTCAAAGGGAGTTTGACTAGCAGCACCTTCTTTTATTGTGGAACTTTCTAGAGGATGCTATAAAAATAATGTTTGGGTCAAAGTGCACTAAATTTTAATGAAAGTGCAGAACAATTTGATGTAGAACATGCTGTACATTCCTTTCTGGTTGACATTGTTGTAGACTGGATGAGGATGAAAAGCATAGGCACTTAGGCAACAAGGACAAATGCCTGTATCTCTAATTACTTCACATAGCAGAGCAAACCTTCCAAAAAAAAAACAAAGAAGGAGAACTGGTAAAAAACATTTGGGAAAAGCAATAGACCAAATTGGACTCAAAAATTATGATAGAATAAAAACCTGGTGAAGAATGAAGAGGAAACAATTTTCAGATGGACAGAGAATGGCTTACCTGTATTATTTTATGTTAATGAAGATTTCAAGAAAGAAATAATATCAAGAATAGAAATGTTTTCACTGCATTTAAGCAAGTCAACAGTATATTGAAATCAAAGATAGATAATAGACTAAATTGAGAGTTTCTAATTAAATACTGATTTCTGTGGTCCTTTACAAATGGATGGTGTGATTAAATATTAATGAAGAATCTATATATCTTTTAAAGCAAGTATGCAGCAAGTACTTATCACAAGGATCTGAGAAAGGCAATCAATCTATTTAGGGCACTTACACATTGAACCTTTCTATGGAAGACAATGTTTTGAGGAAATGTCTTATCCAAGACAGATAAAGCAATAGACCTACAGAATAACTTTAAAAAAAATATAAATTATAGTGTGAATTCAATCCAGTGTTAAAAGAAGACATTTCTAAAACAGAGAAATGTCTGAGATTCATGCCTCGGGAATAGGCCCCCATTGTAGCCTATGGCTTTGTCTTCTGTTTCCCGATGTCCTCTTTTGGTATGCTTCACAGCAGTTGCGCCAAACTCAAATACAAAGAAGGCATGGGTAGGAAGGTAAAGTTTAATAAGTTATAATTCCAAGTGATCTTCTGAAAAATACTGTTCTCTGAAGCATATGGACTGATCATGCCACCTGCACTTTCAAAGTTGTAGTGTCAGCACAAGGATGAAAAGCAGACTCTTCTTTCCATCGGGTTATGTGAAGAATACTCAAAAGACAGTTCTTTCCTTCTCAAATCTGTTAATTTGGTTCTTAATGTGCAACAACTTCTCTACACACTCCAAGGCACTTCACAATATTAGGTAGTGTGATTAGAGAGGTAATTAGGAAACTATGTAATGATGAGATGAGAGAGAACTGATGTTTTAAAGGCTGTACATTATAGCTAAAGCAATTTCATTTCATGAATAAATAAGTCAGATTAATTTCCACTCACAGAGATATCTTATGGTCCAAATGATGCTAGATGATATGATTTAAAGTCAAAGTGGAAGTATGAATCATTGTCATTACATGGCTTGGAATTCCTTCATTATTACAGAATTACCCACAAAACAATGCAGAAGGTTGTCTTGCAGGGAGCCAGCACTAGAGCTTGTAGAGGCTGGTGAGAAGAATGAGGGAGTTATTTTTTTGTACCACTGGCAACAGAGAGCTTGTATAAAAACTGTTATATGGGAAAGTGAATAAACATAAACCATCAGAATGGATCAAGACCTTTAAATTTCTTCATGATGTGAGAAAGCATGAGATTCACAGGTTGAGAAAGGGCTTTGTTAATGTGAAACCTGAAGGAATTCTATCTAGAAATCTACATAAAAGGGCGGTGAAGGCAGCTTGCTTCTGCAATAACTATCAAATTACTTCTTGCTCTCCTCTGTCTTGGTTTTTGTACAGTGTTGAGAATGGGGTACATAAGGTGATGCTAGAAACTTTCCTTCCTGAAACTATTTCTATTACATTAGTTTAAAGTTGCTTCTACAATTCTAGAGGAGATGAGTTTTCCATTCTACTCACAGCCGATTTCCTTTGTCAGTTACTAGTCCCTTTTCCATATATCTTTGGGTTTAGGCTTATCACTGTGTTCAGATCTAAAAAAAAAAGAAAAAGTGTTTACTGATCATTGGGGAATACAATGAGGTGGTGGTGGCTTTCATTAGTGATCATTCTAATACAGTAAAAAAGAATGACATTTTCAAGATGAAATAAGATCTAATTTGAGGAGCTTTTATGATGATACACAATCACTGAATGTATCATGTCCTTAAACTGAATGTTGGTGAGTAAATATTTTGTACTCTGCATACAACATGCAAAACATGTAAGGCTTTTCTTACTTGCACACACATGATCTTGAGATATTTCAACAGGAATCACCATCTCACTTGTCTGCTACAGAGGATGTCACTTTTCATATGCTGTGCACATCCAGACAGCCTGGTTCTTAGTAAATGTGTAATATCATGCAATTATTGACACAAGAAATATGACCTAGGGACCTCCTGAGAACTGTACATCCTTTTAAGGTGTGCACTGAAGTGTGAAGCTTGTTTATATAGTCATGAGTCCACAGCATATGGAGGTAGGAAATTACAGCACGTGATCACATTTACCTAGGTGAAAATACTGTTGCCTTCTGAGAACTTCTGCTGTTTTCTGGGAAGATACTCATGTTGATAGCAGGAACAGAATTTATTTAAAAATGTATAGAGTCTGATCTGAGATCCGATTTTGTGAGTTATTGGGTGCCACAAGCTGTTATTGGGCACCCTGAGCTGATATTGATGTTCATCAGAATAGAAAACTCTCATACTTCACAGGGCACAGCCCTCATCATCTCATTTTCAGGAACATAATGATCAGGGACACACCATTATGCACAGACTGAGGCAACGGAAGATACTATATTGCTATAAACAATTAATGAAGTCTCTTTGCTGTTACGAACAGGGTGTTGCATACATTTTTTATTCTGCAGAAGACTGAGTGTTATGTTTAATTGTTCTACCAACTTTTGAAAAGCAGAACATTAAAATGAATAACAGAACTAAACTATGTTTAGAAGCAGTTCTGTTAAGCTGCATGTATAAGATCCTGTGTAGCACTTCCATTTGAAATTATTCAAATTATGAATGTTAAAGCATCTTCTGCATTTTTTCCATTGTGTATGTTACTAATTTATTGATTTGAATAAATCAAAATGTGACCTGTTTATTAGAAAAAAACACACCATTCTTGGAACATGCATTTAAGTGATACATTTGCCAAAACTATTGCTTTTCTGCCATAGAAATACTGTACAGATCTGCATTTCCCTAAATCATATGGTACTGATGGTCTACATTTCATACCCAATTTTCAGCAAGAAGATTAAGCACCTACAGATGGGAGCACAGCATGTGAGCATGTGATGAACCCTGCTGGTTTTACCCATGACTAGAGCCAAAAAAACAATGTCAGAGAAAATACAAGTTGAAAATGGCACTAATATAAAAAATAAGCCAGTTATTGCTTGATAAATAATATACTTACTGCAGCAGCAAAACTTGCTCTTCAACTGAGTTAACTTTCTGAATATGTGCAGTTCTGGACTGTAGTGAAGGTCAAAAATACTAAGAGATTGTGTTGTGAGAAAAGCACAGTTCTTAAGCTATCTGACTGGATATTCTTAACATGTGCATGGTTTTCCAAGCATCCTAGAGGGTGCATGAATACTTGACGTACACCCCCACGTCCCCCCCCCCAAAAACCCAAGTGTTTATGCAGGAAAGGAAAAAATTAATACATTCACAATGTGCTATTTTATTATATTGTTTTTTATACCACTATATGTTGCAAATAATGAGAGTTCCTTTACTTTTTGAGTTTTTGCTTATCATAAGTAGTAGTACCTGAAAAGTATTGTAGTTTAACTGTAGCAGAGTATTGCAGCTCATGTAGATCTGGAAAAACATGCTGCAGTATAATGACTGACTAGTGTTTCCAACTCTTGGTTTGGTTGTTTATGTAACTCCTAAATTGCATTCTCTTGGGGAAGTGTTAATTATTTATATTGTGTTAGCATCTGAGCTGAAAATGGAACATGGTTCTGCAGAGAGCTTTTCTAGTTTTCTCTATGACACTGTATCATGGTTTCCAACTACTAGTCTCAGGTCTTACTGGCAAGACCTAAGCACATTGCAGATGAATTTTTAGGGCCAGGCTGATAAATTTTAGCTGGCCTCTTCTGTGAGAGAGGCCATGAGGGAAAGGCAGTGGTTCTGAAAATTGAATGCTTTCAATACAGGAACTGGTCTTCTGCTAAATGCAAAAAATAACTAGATATTGTGTGACAA
>VZRW01008055.1:26120-83719 GCA_013398125.1 Aegotheles bennettii | reverse complement strand
TTTAAGTGAAGGTGGTTTTGGAATTCACTTCAACAGAATGTTTTTGTTTATGGCTCACAAGACAATTAGCTAAGGCCCTAATTTTTACTGGCTTTAGGGCTTTGCGTGATTTAGGCAATTACCTGCCATTTTTTGAGCCATTTTTATTTTCCTTCAAGTCATGTCACCTAGAAAAAGGAGATTAGGGGAAACTGTGTACACTTGAAACTATGCTTTAGTAGGTTTTACAGTACTAAGGCTCTCTCCTGAGACTTACAGTAGATTTTATGGTATAAATGCTGTATCAGTTCCATAAACTTCATTCAGTGTTGATCAAATAGGGGACCTGAACCAAATCCAGTGGAAAAAAACGTAATTTACAAGTTTTTATGTTTTTATAAATAGCTACCATAATTGTAAAATGTATATGAGTGGGCAAATAGTTCTTATTTCACTTTATCTCATGGTGAAGTCACCCAGTTATTTTCTTGTTTTAGTTTGCTATGTCTGGAACCATGTTTTGGTTTGTTTTATCGTCTGCAAAATTTTTTCTCTCTTATTTATCTCTTAAAACACCGGATCTTAAGAATTTTAAAAAATGTCCTGTACATGGATTCACAACTCTGTTAATTTGGACAACTTTTTAAAGAGCGAGCATCTAAAAAATGAATTGCTTTTGTGACTTTGGACCAATTGAACAAAAACTCCAAAGACATATGAAGTAAGATTTTATTTGTTTAAAAGAAAAAATTTTAAAAAATCACCTGGTTACAATAGAATTATCTTCTATGTTCTTTCTGCTGCAATCAATGTTGTAGAGTTCAAGGTAGTACTTATTCAGACCTATATCAGATGAGCATGTGACTTTTTCACATTTCATGAGATACTATTTAACATGATCACTTGGTCCAATAATATCAAAATTATGATATGTAAGTCAATTCTGTATGTTAATAATTTAGAGTAGTCATGTTTTAAAGCAAATTAGAATCTTGTTTTACTTCACTGAGAAACTTGGGAACACATTCAATATTAATTATTGGTATGAGCACGAGGAACTCTTACCATAAAACCAAGTTTTAAATACATTTACGGTCATACTAAGAATTTGGTATCTATAACTTTTATTTTTATACTTTCAGCTAAAGCTGAAGTCATATTTTGTCTTATTCCATTTAAAGAATTGCATACTGCACATTTCAAAAGTCTGCAATCCGGCAAGTACAGTAGAAGGGTGTGTTCTTAAAATGACAATGTTTCCATAAACCATGTCAGTGATGAAAAAAAAGACCATGTCTTCTTTCAAAGTATAGTGTTAATACCTGAAAAGAGAGTTACACATAGCAGTTGTTTTGGTATCACTAGCTCAGTTTCTTTGTGCACAAGATAGTGGGTTCCATTTTGCACCATTAACTTTGTCAGAAAACACAGAGTGAATGTTTCATTTAATGAACTTGATTCTTACAATCCTCTTGTTGCTTTTATTTTTCCCCTATATCCTTATAAAGACTGGAGAGGCTAACTGCTCATTAATTGTGTCACTGCCGCAATTTGGGTTTTTTGATAGTGGGATGGCCTACATGGCACTGGGCTTGCTGATGTCAGATAGGATCCGCCTTTCTCAAAGGGGGAAGAGGGTCTTTGCTCAGGAGCTGGTGTGGCTGATTGACAGAGCTTTAAATAGATTTGAAGGGGGGGGATAATACCACGCTTTCCTGTGACAAGATGTGGAATGACAGGTGGTAATTCTCTGGTATCCTTTTTTTCTCTGTCTACGAATAACTAATGTGGTAAACTGAATTTTTTAAATTATTCCTCTAATTATTGGTCATCTACAAAGCAATCTCTTTGCAATCTTCCTGTAACTTATTATATTCAGAGAGGTAAATTAATCTGTCGGAGTGGCTAGTGAGCATGATCCATGTCTATGTAGGCAGCTGTGTGCCTGCAATGAGAGGTTGGAAGGTCTCTTAAGCTTGGTGTTCTGTTTCCTCCAGTTTGAACACATTTGCTTTCAGTTTGGAAAACTCCTTAATTTCTGTTAAAGAATTCTCTTGCCAGAAACTGCCAGCTTTTATAAGCTTTAGGGTAGTAATTGATTGATAGTCTTCAGAAGAAATGAGGAAAAAAGTTTTAATTGTTCATGATTTCATGTGTATGGAGACTTACACACATGAACACACATAGACTTTGTGCTACAAAACTTCAGGGATTAAATTAAACAGAGTCTTTTCATGCAATATGAAAGATGGTAACAGAACAAGTCTGTTAGTTATTATATAGTAATTTTCTCTTTAAATATAAAACCAAGTTATATGGGACATTGGTGTCTTTAGAAATTCCAATAGCTAGCAACACTACAGTCTTTCCAAAACAAAGAGAAAAGTTTCACTTTAAGTGAAAAGCTTGACAGAGAGTTGTATTGAATTTTTTAGATCAATATCCAAGTTACAATAAACACCTTTACAGTTTAGGAATACAACAAATTTTCTGGTTTTGTGGGAGCAGACTTTCAGTGTCAGTTGAATTTATTAGTTCAGAAGCATTGAGAACCAATGGTACATTTTATATTTTATTAACCAAATAAACATGAAGTACTGCTGTGGTACTTTTTTGATCCAGGTGCAATCCACTGAGAACCCAAGGCTTGGTTTTAGTACCACTGGGTTCAATGCAGATATTAGTATTTACTGCAAACGTAAGATTGTAAGATTTAGTTTCCTCTGAATTCCCTATAAGAGCTTCACTCCCAATAAAGGATCAGAATCTCTTTATAGGAATGGAAATTTTTAGTCCTTTTATTGTGTTTATTTTTCTTCAAAATGATTTTCAAGTAGCTTAAAGATTGTGTACTTATACCACACAGGAGCATTCTTAAAAATAAGTAATATAATTATCTAGTTAATCAGAAAGATATTTTTTTTCTTATTTTCATGCTAGCTGTTTTTTTTTCCTTCAAAACGAACTTTCCGCTTTCATCTCTGCACAAAAGGTCTTGCTCTGCTCCCTAAGAAGACACAGCAGCCACAGTCACTCAAGCCTGCATGGCAGATTTAAGGCCCAGTTTACCAGGAGGAAATTTGCAGGATTCAGTACATAATACTTAGAAGCCATTTGAGAGAAATGCTTACATTTACATATGTGTGTTTGGAATACTATATGATCAATTGTGCATCCCACCAAGGACAACACCAGCGTTTCCAGGTTTCAGAGAGGTGGAACATATCCATCCTATGAAGCCCACCAGCTCCCAAGACCAGACTGAGATCTTTCTGCATGACTCTGCTTTGGACAGTAGAGATTTATTTAAAAACACTGCCAATAGGAAGTATGTCTTCTGCACTTCTCTGCTCCCTAGGAATGACAGCTGCAAATTGATATCTGGATCTTTTGCCAGCTGTTTGGGACTTTCTGCCTGTTCCATGTGATAGCATCACACTGGACAAACATCATGTTCATTTCTGACCTTAGATGTTATGGAATCTATGAGATGGAAACTGAATGTTCAGTCTAAGATAAGCAGTGTTTGGTAAAAATCAGTCAATGCAGGTTTCAAGTGGAATTTAGAGAAAACAACTCAGCTTAAGAGAGTTTGAAAATGGAATATACTGGCTACTATTTTTTTTTTACCAGGTATGCCTTTCATCATTGTATATGCTGGCGTACTTGACAAAGAGAGATGAGAGGATAAAAGAAGGTAAAATGGGGTGATATTGGTGCACTTCACTAATTCTCTCCAAAATTTAGTTTTATTATATAATGGTCCAGGTTTTATTTTATTTAGTACTTCAATATTTTATCTTCAGTATTAGTCTTCCCTTCAGTCGAGGACGGGTTTTATTCCTTTTTTAATTGTGGAATGATACTCAGCTGGATACACAGAGCAAAATAGCTCACAAAAACCTGAAAGAGTTCTGTGAGTAATGAATTTTTCAGTTTGGTAGTCAGATAGAAATCAGAGATATTTTAGGCTCAGAATAATCACAAGGGAATTATTTAAATTTGGATTAGGAATGGTAGGGTGTTTTTCCCTCAAATGAAGATCTTTTGCTATTTGAAATTATATTTAGGGAAGTTTGGTTCTTTAATATTAGCACTTTAAAAAAATGTATTTTTCTGTAATGTTGTTTGAAAAAAACTAATTCAACAAGGCCAAGTGCAAGGTCCCACACTTGGGTCAAGGCAATCCCATGCACAAATAAAGGCTGGGCGGAGAATGGATTGAGAACAGCCTTGAGGAGGAGGACTTGGGGGTGTTGGTTGATGAGAAACTTAACATGAGCCGGTAATGTGCTCTTGCAGCCCAAAAAGCCAACTGTATCCTAGGCTGCATCAAAAGAAATGTGACCAGCAGATTAAGGAAGGTGATTCTCCCCCTCTGTTCCTCTCTCATGAGACCCCATCTGGAGTACTGTGTCCATATCTGGGTCCCCTAACCTAAGAAGGCCATGGAGTTGTTGGAGCAAGTCCAGAGTAAGGCTACAAAAATGATCAGGGAGCTGGAGCACCTCTCCTATGAAGACAGGCTGAGTGAATTTGATTTGTTCAGCCTGGAGAAGAGAAGATTTCAGGGAGACCTCATAGCAGCTTTCCAGTACCTGAAGGAAGCTTACAGGAAAGCTGGAGAGGGACTTTTTACAAGGTCTTGTAATGTTAGGACAAGGGCAAATGTTTTCAAATTGAAAAAGGCTAGATTTAGATTGGATATTAAGAAGAAATCCTTGACTCTGTGGGTGGTGAGACACTGGCACAAATTGCCCAGAGAAGTTGTGGCTGCCCCCTCCCTGGCAGTGTTCAAGGCCAGATTGGATGGGGCTTTGAGCAACCTGATCTAGTGAGAGGTGTCCCTGCCCATGGCAAGGGGATTGGAACTGGATGATCTTTAAGGTCCTCTCCAGTCCAAACCATTCTGTGATTCTATGATTTTGTTTTTCCAAACTGGCAGAATTAAATGTTTCTGTATTTTCAAAACCTTGTCTTTGTATTTTAAAGCTGAATTCACAAATAGGCTCAGGCCTCCTGAAGCTGAACTTTCTGATTAGTTTGTTATTGCTTTAAAAGGTCTATCCATCTCTCCTTGGAGCCAAATGTACTACTGTTTCAGTATAGATACAGGTGGTTGTAGTTATCAGACAGACCATAGAGCCTTGTGCAGAAGTCTGGCTTGTTGCCTAATATTTGTAAGGAACTCAGTTCAGCAATTTCATACCTACTAGCCCATGTTTAGTAGAAAGCTGTCCATCAGAAAATAAAGCAGCCAGATCTGCCTTTAAACCTTTTTTGGAGAATGTAATCTCCATGGTAGATAGTGTAATTAAAAATGATCATGTCACATTTGTTAGTCCTTCCCCAGATTTGGATTCCAGGCAATGATTTCAGACCTGTTGATGTACAGGAACAGACCCCCATTGATTTCAAAGATAAAAGGAAAGAGGAGAGTTTCAATACCACGCTTAATTTGAGACCCTACTTTTCTTGATTGAATTAAGCTCTCTCACTTCTGTTAATTCTTATGAACTCCTAAGTGATTCTTGAAGCATTTTTTCAGAGAGGTAAAGCGTGTTATATGGTTCCCTACTGTGCTTATGCATCTTGAAAAACAACACAGAAAAGTCAAAACCCACTAACTTTTAGTGCTCAAAAGGAAACTAGGCAACTTTTTGAGCCAAGGGAATAATAAAAATGAAGAAACAAGTACTGTAGATCTATCTGTCTGCTTATAAAGCCCCCAATAGTGATCTGAACACGTTATTTCACATTTAACACTACCAACTTCATCTTTGGTTTCTGTACTGTCAACAAGATCTTTTCAATTCAGTCAAATAATTTGAATATGTAAAATTGTATTGAGTCATTATTAAGGTTAGAAATGGGCCACAAACCAAATTGTCTAGAGCTGAAGTCTACATGAACTAGTCGTGTTTAGTAGCTGTGTTCCCTTCTTGTTTCCTCTTAACAGTTACAAGAAAAGTTGAAAGATCAGTTTAAGGATTGTTTGGTGAGTTGTCAGTTGTTTGTGTTTATATTTCATATTATCTGCCTATTTACTAAAGGATGTAGGGAAACTTAATAGCAAAAAATATGGGTAAAATATATATCATTTATGTAGGGGCACTCCTCTGAAGGATCTCTGTATCTGCTGCATATACCATTTCTAGATCATTGGATCATTTTCTTTTAGTGGAATATTTGTGCCATGTATGATTCCAATCAGGGGGAAGATAATTTTAGAGACATCTATTATTTGATTTATTTTACTTGAGTTTTAGGATGTCAGATTCTGAAGGAATTATTCAGGTTCCTAATCTGAACATCTAGTGCCATTTTAGCTGTTCCAATAACTGCTCAGATTTCATCTGCCTCACCAGAAGAACATAGGGTTTCTATAGTTCCTTGATCATATTTGTCGTATTTTGAATACCCTTGGGATCTGGAAAGACACTGCATATCTGTGGTTAGTTATCTATGTAACACTGTGTTGCTTTCTGAGGGGAGACGCTGATGGATTGTTCCAAGAGACATTCAACTCATAAAATGACATAGAAAAGAAAAAAAAAAGACTTCTGGTGTTCAAAGCCTCAAAAATAAATCCAGGACAGTGCAGTTCTTCATGTTTTACCTGAATTGCACTTCTCTCAGCGAATTAATAACCAAATAAGCTATTTTTATAGTCTTGTATGCAAGAGATATTAGCACATGCTTACCAATTTGTGTCTGCTTAGTACTCAACAGGTAAGGTGTTTTGTAGTCAATAAAACTGCCATCTACAAGTTTTGTAAGGCCTAATAAGGTGCTACTTAGAAATTCTCAGCTGCTTTAGGATTTTAAAACTTTTTTTTCTCTAGCCATAACCATAGTTGCCCTCTTTCCAATCTCTTCCAGAAACAAATTCACTACAAAAATCAGGACTGAATGGCTTTACTTTCTTAAGATCTGAACAATACTTAGATTTTTATGAGGGATACATAGATTATTTTTTTTTTGTTGTTCTCCCCTCCAATGCGTTTTTCCTGAGTAAGAATTATAGATTCAGTTTCAGGTTGGCTTACATTAAAAGCAGGTTCAGTTGATCAAAGTACAAAGTCATAGACTTAAGGATTTAACAGCATAATCAAGAATATAGGATGTGTATATGCATAGCTAGAATGAGTCTTGTTATAGTAAGCAACAGGAATAAATGAACTCCAATTGTTATAATGTATTTTTGAACCAACATCTAGACCAAACACTTGCTTATGTGTTTTCAGGACAAGTAGTAGGATTACTAGTTAGTAGAAATAAGTATGATGGCATAACACATTGGAATATTTGATCAAAAGTGTCTGGGAGACCAGGTCCCTGACAAATCATTTGACAAGTGCTACCTTGTTCTACTCAGCTCCTTTTCTTAATTCCTGATGTATATTTTTAATTGAAGGATCCCTGAGCTATGGCTCATAAAGACCTTGCTGATGAATGGAAGTTGCACTTATCCTCAGAATTCTTCTCTAATGAAAATTGATTAGGATAAAGCATAATGCTGCTGCTCCCCTTTGTAAGCAATTACTAAACCCCACAAAATATAATTGTGGACATTTTGCCATTCCTTTTAGCAAATTACATAGAGTCAAGAAGACAAGTGGTCTGTGAGATAATTGACAAGCCACAGCCCTGAAGTTAGGGAAAGATCTCTTATTAGGTATTATTTAATCTTTTTATTTCAACTTTGCAGTATGTGCATTCTTACATAATTATGTTCAGTATTTACTAGTTTACAAAGATTTTCTACTGCCTTTAAACTCCTCCTTTTCTGCTTAGTTTCATAAATTAAAGTTTTTAAAAAGGGTTTTTGATCCTTCATCTAATTAACACCTTTTGTTATTAATACCTTTTGTTTATTTGTTTCGAAGGACATCCATTCACTTTGCCTTCTCTAAAAAAGCATTCAAGCAGGAGCAAAATTGTAGCTTATTAATTATTTTTTCATTCCAGATGGTGTCTCTGCACCAGAATAGTGTAGACCGTTATCTTATGATTTATCCACACTTCTCTTAATTCACTTTTATTTACACATCAAATAAATTCATGATGAGTCAGCACTTCTGACAATTAGAGATCCATTGAAAATATGTTCTTGGGTTACTTTCAGTTAGAATTGATAAACTGTATTTGAGCTACATCCTGACTATGTGAATCCACCTCCTGTAAATACAGACTTGTGCCTCTGGGGGTTACATTTCTTTACATACAGACATTTCTAAAGCTTTTACAGAAGCACCCACTTTTAACATTTTTTTTTATTTACGGTGATTTTGATTAATTTATCAATGAAGCCTCCTATTTGTTCTGTTCTTTTGAGCATTGTCAAGAATACTTGGCTGTACATCAAAAGAAGTTGAAGAGGTATTTTGAAAAGCCCATATTTTTGAATAGTTTATTCCCAAGAGATGCTTAAATATATACAAGTTCAGTATGTCTTCACTGTACTGAATTAATGAAAATCCACTGTTAGCATTCCATCTCTCTGAAAGCTTAAAATGAGCTGAATATTTGGTTTTAGTAGTACTTTGCTTTAATTTATTTCAAGTATTTTCTTATTTTGATTTTTCTAATGTAAATAGATTTCACTTTACTTTACAGATTATGCAGTATTTCTTTTTTAGCTTTTGCTTTTTAATCTATGCCTACTACTCATACTTTGTTCAGATCATTATTGGCTGCAATTGTTGTTTCCTTCCAGCAGGTAAATTTAGATATTTATTTGTGTCTCTACTTCTACCAGATAAGTAACAAAAGAGTTCCTAGTATGTAGAAGACTAGCTACTAGAAAGATAAACCTAGAAATACCTTTATTTTTCATTTCTCTTTCTGAAGACACTTTCTTTTATATACATTTCTTCTTTCTCAGATATTTATGATCTATCTTGTGTAGTGTCTGTCCCTTATTTCTTCCAGCTACCGTCTTCTGTATAGTTGTCCTTCTTTCCTAATTTATTTTTTTTATGTTCCTCTTGTGTTGCCTCAGTGTTGCCTCTAGCACTGTCCTGTAAATATCTGTAGGTAAAGAAGAGTGAGTTTCAAAAAGAAATTTTTCACCTAGCATAAACACATTAGGAAATCATATGGGCTGCTCTGATTAAGACCAGATGATGGGGAAAGAAGTTATGGCACTCAACAGTAATATTACACAATATTGTAGCTTCACAACAGCATTGATGTTGAATACTACTGTACCCTTGATGTAGTTTTAACCACTATTAATTTTAACGCACCCACAACTAGTCTTCCAAACAGCATTTTCACTTAATAGCATTATGATATCAGAATAGATTTTTGAAGATATTGACAGAAGTGATAAACAAAAACAGGAGGGAGATTAATTTAGTCAGAAAGCAGTGCAATATGCAATTATGCTAGGTCACAGTAAATCTGAGCAGTTAAAAACAAACTTGTCTGATTCAGGAGAGAGAACCTCTGATTTAGTGCTTGGAACTGAATGGCATTGGGCATGTTAATCAGAGTGACTAGGACAATAAATCTCTTACTGCAGAGTTAATAACAGCTGGGACATTGGAGGTGCAGCTAGGTATGAATATGGGATGCCCAGGAAGTTTGGGTTAGATGGCCTCAGAATTTTAGTAATGAAATAAACCATCAATCACATCTACCACTTATATTTGATGGAGTTTTTGCAAGTGACATAACAGCTAGTTTTAGCTGTACAGTCTTTCTTTAACTTTGAACTGTCATAGACCTTCTTTCATGGATCCATATATACTTGATTGATTCAATTCCATGGATTTTAAATGACCACTTGTGTGATGACTCAGCAATGCAAGCTTAAAACAGGATGACTGTTACAGCTCTAGGAACTCTGGATGTTGTTATGCACTCAGAATAGCTTACTATGACCAATATTAAACTTAATGATTTTTTTCCTTTTTAATACAGATCTCATTGTGGTTAATCATACCTCAGCTACTATACCTTCTTCCATGTAAGAAATAAGAAATCTATGTTCATTCTACATGGTGAGGGCTCTGTGAGTAGTCCTTCTTTTGTTTTCTTCCTGTGTTTTACAATTTTGCTCTTACAAGAAAGCGCAGAGCTAATAATAAAGGGTTGTTGATCTAAGTGTTGACCCACTGGAATAGGCATAGCTGGCTTTTGCTGGAAGAGATCATTCATCAAAGAGAAGTTTCCCAGAAAACCAGGCTCTCAAACTGGAAGAGACCATGTATAAAATAGATCTAATTCTAAGCTAATAAAAACTACTAAATGCTGAACTATTAAAATTATTTAATACCTTCATTTACTTAGCAGGATCCATTTTTATCTTCATTGTTCCTGTACTGTCTCTCTTCTGAGAAATTCCATTTCCTGGTGCTTAAGTACTCTTTCCTAACTCCTAGATTAAATTGATTGGTAGGCAGGGTGTATAATTTTTTTCATATAGTAATGTTGTTTCTGGATATAAGTAACCCTACCTTCTCTATTTCTTTCATACTTATCTATTTGATATATCTCTAGTCAATAATCTTATCTCCTCTGAATCTTCTTTTCAGGCTCAAATAACTCTGCCAACTTCTAGACATCTGTTTTTAGACATCACCATTCTTCCTTGATTAACCCTTCTTTTTCTCCTCTTAGTTGAGTTAATCTTAGATATGTAACTCAACTTGACGATGTGTGACACCTAATATTTTGGGTGAGGTCTAACCAAAGTTTTATCAAATGGTATGGCTGTCTTCTCATCCACCTTTATTTCATAATGTTATAAATAATTTTTTAAAGTTGTGTCACTGATGGCTTACAACCCACACCTGATTAATTCCTCAAAGTCCTTCTAATGTGTCTTATTCCTCTTCTAGTGTGATGAGGTGATAAAAGAAATTCTTGTTAAAAATCTGCATTTTCACTCCGCTTTTTAAATTTCCTATAATTTTTGGCATTGCAGTCTTCAAGGCCACTCAGTTTTCTAATTTTTTTCTCTACTCCCCCCCGTGTTGCGGATATCTTCCATGTAAGTGTTGTCAGAGTATATAATTTGTAAATGCTAGTGTTTGTGGCAAAATAATTAATTACAAATTTTTATTTTACTAAGGAACTTCAACAGTAATTTCTCAGAAACCCAGAGTCCCCTGGCAAGAGCCATCTGTTGACCAGAGATGAAGGCATCCCGTAACAGGGAAAATTATGCTATTAAAGTTCAGAATCTGGATTTCACTGAGGCTGAAGCAAATTTTCATTATCTTGAGTTTAGAAGAGGGAAAAGTGTAATAAAGTTCACATATTGTTTAAGAAAGGAAGGACATTGTGCATACATTAAAAATAAATATATTTTATTCGACTTTGTCTCCTAAATGAGGAGTAGGAGAACCTTCTTGTCCATTCTTTTCCTAAGTTAGTTACTGCAGGTACTATATAACTTGCCTGTTCCTGTGTAGTGGTGCTACAAACTAGGATATTTGCATATTAACTTGAATTATAGACAGCAAACAAGAATCATAGAGACATGTAGAAAAGAAAGTCCTCATTTCAAGAAAGAAGTATTGTACTGTGAGAGCCCAAGTGCCAACAAAGGTGCAAGACATAGTGTCTGCCTTCATGTGATGGCTTACTCCCATTCCTGCCATTTCTTGAAGTCCCATCCATCTTTTTGACTCCTGTGATTCATTCAGCCAGTGACTTTAACCTCTCTGCCTAAAACTCTGCTTGACACAAGAGTTATCACGAGAGGTAGGTACTGAAGGAGTGGAAGAACGTAAAGGTTTCACTAATGATAAATTATCAGATTCTGGTGGCTTTTTTCCCAATTTTATTAAAAATAGTCTCCATAAATATATATCTATGTTTTCAGTTTCTAAACCCACACAATTTATTGTTAGGAAAATAATATATGTTTTTGTCCTTCATAATTACCTTATTTCTGAAGAAAAGGCAAATTTTTGCCCTGTAGCTTAGAGAAAATGATTTATAGTTTTGTGTGCTCTTGCTCTATTCTGTGGTTTCCAAATCAGTCATGAGTCCTTCTCTGCAAACTAGCATGGGACCTTGTTACTTATAGCTTGCTTCTCTTTCCAAACCCAGATTAGGAGTTGTGATGAACAGAGTGCTTTGACCCTGTTGGACAGGAAGAGAAATTTTTAAAAATATTTATTAACATCTTTGCTTCTGTAAGAATTTCTCCTACCAGGAAAATCACAAGGCTAAGCTTTGTTCCTCATGGCACTTAGGCAAACTTATCCCTTTGTGATTGTTTTCTTGTCACTGGATGCTAGAGTGCTCCTGATGTTGTATCCTGAACACCACATACATTTGTCATTTGGATTTGTCATTTTTGCAAAGGAGTATTTCAAGGTGAAAGAAAGAGAAGAAAAGTCTCACTTTCCTTCCCCTCTCTAGAGGAGAACAGTTGTAATTCTAAATTACGCAGGGGCCACACCAGATGGACTGTGGAGAGTGCCTTAGGAGTGCATGCAATAATAATAACATAATTAATAATTAATAGCTATTCTGGAATGGGCCTTCCAGCATTGCTTTGTTTGAAGTACTTCTGAATAACATAGGTTCATTTTAATACTCAGCATAATGTCAGCTGTAAACTTATTACAAAACTGGCTCAAGTTGAAATGGGCCTGATAATAAATGTGATGTCAGTCACGCCACCAGTGCTATATGGAAAAAGTCAATGTTTTTTTGAGAGTCTGGAACAGCTGCTGAAATTAGAAAAGAGTGATATGTGATATATGATAACATAGATACCTCTAAGAGTCTTCTTAGTTGTTACTGGATTAAGGAAAATCTTAATGAGAGTCTGAGAAAGTTAATTGGCCAGCTGGGATTCTATGGAGTTTTAGACCACCTGAAAGGCAGACATAGGGGAGAGAAAAAATAAAATTCAAAAGGCCCTGAAACGTGCATAGATTTTGAATTCTCTACACTCACAACTGGGGAAAAAAGCATATCTTCTTAGATCTTGAAAAATACTGGCAAATTATGTTCTACCTAGACATTAACCTGATACATATGTTCCAGCTACGATTGCCAGTATAAAAGGACTTGTTTAATCTCTAACTTTGGGTTGCTTGATCTCTTTTTCTTGTGGTTAGTTTTTTGCTTTAGCTGAGTGGCTTAATTTCTACTACTCGTGAATTTAAAATCTGTCACTATAAACTTGATTTTCAAAGCTTCTGTAAAAGCCTGCAAGCTTTCCCTGTGCATTGGTTGGAAGTCACTGGGCACCAAAGGATTCAATATTGTTGCTTTCTTGGGCTGTGTTTTAGTATTATGCCAGACAGTCCTGTTAACACTATAGAAGATTTGCCTTCTTCCAGTCTGACTCTTGGCTGAGGAACACTTGTTCCTAAGAAGATCCTAAGAAGCCATATAATATTTTCACAATTGGGGCGTTTGTAGCGATTTTGCTTTTTCAGAGTTCTCTGATATGTTTGTATGCTTCTGCTCATGCCAGAAGGTTTCCTTTGAAAGTGGAAGTGTTGCTCTTTTTTAAGCTCTGAAATTTGAGTGACATAATTTATTTTTGGTCTCTTTTTTGGTCAGCTTGTTAAATAATTATACAACTATAAGAGGCACACATGAAGTATAATCAAATGAAAAATCCTCATAGGAATTCTGGTTAAAATAGGAGAAAAATCAGTTGGTATTGATTTGCTTAATGAAATCTGTCTTGATTGGGTCACATCCTGTCTCCCTTGCTTCTTGTTCCTAGTCTGTGCTCCATGACTATGGTTGTTTTAACCATTTCCCTCCTGCTTAATGACTGCTTTCCTGACTTTGAAACCTGATTACCAATTTGACCTGGGATGGAAATTGCCAAGGTCTTTTATTCCCATTAATGTCATTACAATAGATGCCCAGGTAAACTTATTCTCCCACTGAGCAGAAAGATGTATTCTTTTTCCTAATGTGGATTCTCCAATGTATAATAAAACCTCAGAAATGTGCTTGTTGACTGCCACTGATCACAAAATAAGTTGTTTTTCTACCAGAAGGAAAAAATAAGAAGTTTTATTTTATTTTTCTTAATATTTGCAGTAAAAGCTAAGGGTCAGATTAATAAATGTGGTGGCAATGTGCTCTATTAGAAAGGATAAATTTTGAATAAAGTCCTCCCAACCTTAGACCTAAGCACTGCAATTCAGAGGCAGCTTCAGTGTTTCAGGCTCAATGCATATTCATAGTTATCCCTGCAAAATAAACAATGACAACTAGAAAGAGCAACTTAGGCATTTCTTTTTTTCCCCAAGTTTTTTTTTACGGTTTCACTATAGTAGAAATTACAGCTCTGGTTGGAAGCTTCACTGTGCTTTGAATGTTTTGTTTATAAAGATTCATTTGCATCTGTATGTACATCTATTTATACATGGTTGGTAAACATGAAAATAACCTAACCACGTGTCTAGGAATAGATAATAATTTTTCTCATCTCTAAATTCAATACAGTTGTTCTGTACCAACAAAGGCTTCTTCAGTGTTGCTTTCATCATATAGAATGCCTGTTGACACATACTGCTAAGCAGCTGTTGAATTACTATAATCTCAGGTGACTGCTGTGTGCAGCAGCCACATCCAAGTCAGGATGTGGTTTTGCCAATTTCTTGAATTGTGCCATTGACGAGGAAATTTAGGTCAATTATTTCTTACACTGGATAGCCTCTGCTTTGCTGATTCATCAGGACATAAATCTGTAGTGTGGGCCCTGTGCTGAACCTCAGCTCTTCTGTGTGCAATTTCTTTTATGGGATTCAGGAAAGAACAGGCAAACCTCCTATAATACTCTGATCATTTGGGTTATTTTGACATTTGGTTATTATTTTGACATTTCAGAAATTGTTTTATATAGAATTTATTTATTAGTGAGAAACTGTGGTAAAATGACATTTTCTCATGTATTAAAGAGTCTATTTGGAAGAACATACAATAGAAAGATACCCCATGAACCAGCCAAATTATATTCTGCTGAAAAATATGGGTTATTTTTTTCTCACTTGCTCCACATCCAGAAAGTACATTCTTTGTAACAAAGACATTTTCATTTCATAGAATCATAGAATATTTTGGGTTAGAAAGGACCTTAAAAGCCATCTAGTGCCAACCCCCTGCCATGGGCAGGGACACCTCTCACTAGACCAGGTTGTTCAAAGACCCATTTAACCTGGCCTTGAACACTGCCAGGGAAGGGGTAACCACAACCTCCCTGGGTAACCTGTGCCAGTGTCTTACCACCCTCAAAATAAAGAACTTCTTCCTAATATCCAGTCTAAATCTACCTTCCTCTAGTTTGAACCCATTACCCCTTGTTCTATCACTCCATGCCCTTGTAAGAAGTCCCTCTCCAGCTTTCCTGTAGGCCCCCTTTGGTTACTAGAAGGCTGCTATGAGGTCTCCCTAAAGCCTTTTCTTTTCCAGTCTGAACAACCCCAACTCTCTCAGCCTGTCTTCATAGGAGAGGTGCTCCAGCCCCCCGATCATTTTTGTGGCCCAACTCTGGGCTCCCTTCAATAGCTCCATGTCCTTCTTATGTTGGGGACTCCAGAACTGGACATAGTACTCCAGGTGGGGTCTCATGAGGGTGGAGTAGAGGGGGAGAATCACCTTCCTCAACCTGCTGGTCACATTTCTTTTGATGCAGCCTAGGATATAGTTGGCTTTCTGGACTCCAAGAGCATATTGCTGGCTCATGTTGATCTTTTCATCAACCAACACCCCCAAGTCCTTCTCCTCGAGGCTGTTCTCTATCCATTCTTCACCTAGCCTTTATTTGTACATGGGATTGCTCTGACCCAGGTGTAGGACTTTGCATTTGGCCTTGTTAAACTTCATGTGGTTTGCATGGGCTCAGGTCTCGTCTGTCAAAGTCCCTCTGGATGGCATCCCTTTCCTCCAGCATGTCAACTGCACCACACAGCTCACTATCATTGACAAACTTGCTGAGGCTGCACCTGATCCCACTGTCCATTTCACTGACAAAGATGTTAAAAAGAACTGGTCCCAATACCGACCCCTGAGGAACATCACTTGTCACTGATTTCTACTTGGACATAGAGCTGTTGACCATGACTCTTTGAGTGTGACCATCCAGCCAATTTCTTATCCACTAAGTGGTTCATCCATCAAATCCATGCCTCTTTAATTTAGAGACAAGGATATAATGTGGGACGGTATCGAATGCTTTGCACAGGTTCACCTGTGAAACCCCTTCATAGAAGGCCACCAAATTTGTCAGGCACATTTTACATCTGGTGAAACCATGTTGGTTGTCACCAATCATGTTCTTGTTTTCCATGTGCCTTGGCATAGTTTCCAGGAGGATCTGCTCCATGACATCACCTGGCTCAGAGGTGAGATTGATTGGGCTGTAGTTCCTCAGGTCTTCTTTCTTTACCTTTTTTAAAATGGGGGTTATGTTTCCCCTTTTCTAGTCAGTGGGAACTTCACCAGATGGCCAAGACTTCTCAGATATGATGGATAGTGGCTCAGCAACTTCACTTGCCAGTTCCCTCAGGTTCCAAGGATCCAAAGACTCTTCAGGTCCCATGAATTGTGTACGTTCAGGTTCCTTAGACGGTCTCAAACCTGATCTTTCCCTACTGTGGGTGGTTCTTCTTTCTCCCAGTCCCCACCTTTACCTTCCGTGACTTGAGGTGTGTGGCTTGAACACTTGCTGGAGAAGACAGAGACAAAAAAGCCATTAAGAACCTCAGCCTTCTGCATATCCTGGGTGACCAAATCTCCCATTTCCTTTCAGAGACGGCCCACATTTTCCCTAGTCTTCCTTTTATCACTGATATACCTATGAAAGCTCTTCTTATTGCCCTTGGTGTCCATGGCCAGATTTATTTCTATCAGTGCTTTAGCTTTCCTGACCTGATGTCTGGTTGCTTGGACAATATCTCTATATTCCTCCCAGGCTACTTACCTTTGTTTCCGCCCTCTGAAATCTGGCAATTTTAAGTGACTGGTGCAGTGTCTGTGAGGTGGTACTTGCAGAAAAGTAGGGGTTTCACTTTGTTTTAAGGTAGATGAAACAAACTTTTCCTCCACATTGTCATTTGAAAAATCTATCAGAAGTTCCAGTCTACTTTTAACTTTTATATAATTTAGGCCACTTATGAATGTAGGATGAACTGGAACAAGCACACTAGATACGCTCAGTTTGTATTATTTTTCTAATAAAATTTCAAAAGTACTTAAGAGAATTAGGCTTTCAGTTCTCATTGAGAGCAAAGGAAATTAAGATCCTCTTTAAAGTAGTTAAGGGAGCTGTTGAAAATGCAATGTAACATCTTTGCAGACTGTGAGTCTAAAGCTTTAGATTGATTTTAATAAGGAAGAAATAACCCAGAGGACTGAGTATAAAGATTTCTAAACTGCCCACAAGAATTGTTGTATACTACTGTGACTACACCTATAGATTATTGTTACTTCAGATTTGTTCAGTGCCTGAATCAAAATCATATTCTTTTCTCTAAGGCCTTTTTTATTCTGGAAGTGAAACAGTTACTTCTCTGAAAAACAGAACTTATGAAACTTGATTTTCTACAACTCTCCTTGAGTTGATTTTCTGGTACCTAGTAGCAAGGCTGAGGTAATTCTGTAATGTTTCCCTCCTCTGAAGGCATTAGTGTCTTCTACCTAAATGCCTTCTCCACCTAAATTTCAGCAACATAATGATTTTGAGACCTCAGTACTTCTCACCAGATTTCATTGAAAGTTGGGATCTGAGAGATGGACAGACGCAGGTCCTAAACTTAATTTCCTTGTGAGACCAGCTTAAGAAGAGTAGCTAAGGAATGAAATAACATGGGGTTGCAGCAGTAAGTATGAGACTTCCAGAGGACCCATGACCTGATACATATTTGGTAGATGAACTCGGTTTTTTGGTAATGTTCTTCCACTATGGCTGGACACCTGTGACTTTCCATTTTAATTTGGTATCTTCATTTTTCCCTGGTATCTTCATTTTTCCCTGTTACCTGAATTTAAGATTGAAAATAACATGGAATATTTCAGCACTGGCTGGTTATTTTACATGGGGAATTTACCTGAGTAATAGTGACATGGGCTTGTGATTTTCCCATATGTTATCTAGATGAAGACTTGTCATATAAACAATGATAAATAGAATGCAGCTTAAATTTATGATTTATGTATGGTACTCTGGAATGTTAGTTAATTTGTCATCTTGTTACCCTGCAAATATGTATTATTCTGTTATGCTTCCATCGAGAAGTGAAGTAGAAAAATTAAGTTATATTTTGTATCCAATAATTACTTCTTATGTTTTCTAGGTATTTTCTGTTTCTTTTTCATTTTAAATGATTTTGGCAAGTAACTTGTGAATGGTGAGAGTTTATTTTTCTTTCTTTTTTAATTTCCCCCTGAGGGAATCTCAAGGGGATATTTATTGTCCATAGGTTCTTTTAATCAGTGTCACTGAAGTTACTGTTTTCTTAATAGTGACAAGGTAACACGGGGTGAAAGGCTGTTGTTCTTGTCTTTAAAATTTACCTCAGGATAAGATGCAGTCTTGTGGCAGTGCTGGAAAATGGTTCAGAAGGCTCAGGAGAGCACTAGGGAGCTCAAAGTATATCAGAGAAGGTATTGATTTGACAAATAAATTGTGTGTAACCAAACTGGGTGGAAAAAGATCCAAGGAAAATTAAAGGCAACTCTACTGGCCAGGAAAATGTCCAGAACTGCTCCTTGACTCAAAATGATCTTTCAGCCTCCCAAGTGAAACCTAGTGTTAAATGGAAGTACATCTGGCCAGTATTTTCTTTTGCAAAGTAAGCAAAAGGTGGTGAAGACAAAACAGAAGATCAAGTTCTTTCCTTTCCTAATTTTTCTGTGTGTGAGGAAGAGATTTGCACATATGAGTGAATAGTCTGATCTGGGCCTCATATGCAGAAAGAGTAGAGATGTTCTCAGTGGAATGTGTCCTGTTGTGTTACTTCCAGATTTGAATTACTTTCCAAACTAGTTTCTAAGTTAAATTATAGGGATGTTGAATCTTGACAGGAAGGACTACATATTGACAGTTCCTGCTGAGGTATAACTAATAATCTGAACTATCTCTATGTATCTCTGGTCTGGCTGTGCAACCATTTCTTAAAATATCATGTTTAAAAGATTTGCATGCCTGTAGAAGATATTTATATGAAACATTGTGGGAACATAAATTTACTTATATAGGTTTTCTACGTAATTTGAGATTCTGCTGGGTGATTGCATTTTTCTTGGTTCTAACTGGAGGCAGAAATTTGCATTGTATTTTTCTGCTGTAATCATAAATAAGACATCTGGAATAAATGTTACATGCACTGAACATTAAATTTTCATGGAAAGGAAAGGAAAGGAAAGGAAAGGAAAGGAAAGGAAAGGAAAGGAAAGGAAAGGAAAGGACCCCTTTGTCTGGCTTGTTTCATGGATGAATCCTGAACTCTCTTTTTCCTGAGATAAGAGTGAAATCTTTGAACTTTAGGAGACTGTTATTGAACACTTTTCTATTTATTGTCCCTGGGTGCAAATATATTTGTTTATTATGGGTGTCATCACATTTAGATTGTCAGCAAGTTCATCTGGCAATAAATTAAAACATTTTGTTAGTGTTCTAGATTTAAATAAGGTCCAATGAAATACTCATTATAGATAGAAGATACCGAAGGCTTAAATAATTATCATATAAACTGCCTCATTTTCAATATATTAAAATATATCTTGTATTTGCTTAGATAAAGTACTTCATATAAATAACTGTAAAGAATTTCAGAACAGGAGTCAGGGAAATAATAGAGCACCTCTAAATTGCCTTTTAGCTTGTGAGTTGAATCTATTGATAGGCAGAATATAAAATCTTTTCCCCAAAAAAACAATTATGACTGAAACTGTAACTTGTAAAAAATATAAAAGTGTTGATGGATTATTTTTTTTTGCTTCCACAAACTTTTCAAGAAGCCATAAATGTTAATATTTGAAAAAACAATAGGCAGAGGTAATCGTGGTTTTATAAAAGTAATTGAGGCAGAAAGTACTAGATTATTTTTTAAAGTGAAAATGCTGTCACTGATTTTGGTAGAAATGAAATTAAGTCCTGAAGAGACATTCTCATTTAACAGAGTGTTGTCTATAGATCAGTATCCACCATGAAAGCTGACCTGGGCTTGCCAATAGAATTAAAGGAAGCCTAGAATGGATTTGAAGTTATATCCATTTTTTATGTTTAAATATGTGTGTATATGTGGGATCCAAACAGGATCCTGTGGGTAGGGATTTACACATTTCATTTCAAAGGATTCAGCACAATTACCTTTTATGTTTCATAATGGTGCTGTCTGGGAAACAGTGATAGCCATCTTTTCCATGATAGACTTATAACTAGGGCATTGATAACACACCAGTGTTTTGGTTATTGTTAAACAGTGTTTGCATGGCATCAAGCCTTTTTCCCACTGCAGTTATGCTGGGAGTCAGCGCAAGGTTGGGAGGGGACACAGCTAGACTAAACTGACCAAAGTGATGTTTCGTACCATATAATGTTATGCTTATCAATAAAATCTCAAAGAAAGGAGGAGGAAATAAGAGATGCTTGTGATTATGATGCTGTTCTTCCCTATCAACTGTCACATATGGTGAAGACCTGTTTTTCCGACAAGTGGCTGGACATCTGTCTGCCAGTGAGAAGTAGTGAATGAAATCCTCTCTTTGTTTTGCTTCTGCATCCAGCTTTTGTTTTTCTTATTAAACTGTCATTTTGATGTCAAGTTTTCTTGCCTTCCTTCTACTTTGTCCCTGTACAATGGGAGAGGGGAGTGATCAAGAGACTGTTGGCAGGTGTCAACCCACCAGACCTGGTTTCAAATCTGTTTTACTAGGATTGTTTGTCCATTTTGTTCAATGACTGCTTTAAAGTAAAATGTACAAATTGTTCTGAGTAAGGGCTAAAACCAGGATACCTGAGCTGCTCTTTCTCATGACTCTCTTGGACCTAATACTATGTAGTCATTCTCTGTCTTGTGAAAGAAAAATGCAACACCTCAGTCTATTTATATCCTGATTCTTTAGGAGAGAAAACAAGGGGTTTTGCTGTTTGCTGCAAAATCATTAAAAGAATCTGACTTAAATTGACACTGGGATGTGATTCTGGCAACCAGCCCCTTTGTGTGTTATCCAGGGGTTTGTGTATCATCCAGCAAACTTAGGCTTAATGAGAGATGCAGCAACCACGTTTCCTTTGTATTTCCTCTCGAGGCAAAATAGCACTCCATGCTAATGCCAGAAGGAAATAGTCTATCCTTTCCGAGATTCAACTGGTGAGATTCTTTTCCTGATTAAGGGCAAAAAGGAAATAAAACTTCCATTACAGATAAAACACTCACAAGGTTCAGGCATTTAGGGAGCCACATAGTTGCTTTGCAATAAATATAAATGTTTTTGCAAATTACTTTTTGGTAATTGAGGACAAAAATATCATTCAAGATTAATCATATCTACATTAGTAGCCCTATTATAGATGAAAAGTTCAAAGTACATAAATAACAGATTTTCTTACTTTAATTTAACCCTAAAAATTGTCCTTCTTAAATCTACAGTGAATAAGATCTTCTTACAACTTTTCTATTTCTGTAATATTTTGATTCCTGCTTCCAAAGAATTTTGATTATTTTAGATGTTATTTTTTCATTTTAGTGACTCTTATGAAAAGAAAATGCTAATATGAAGAGGCAGCTATTACTCTTAGTTATTTCCCTCAGTCAGGAGTACTTACCAAACATTAATAATAGATTTTTGCATCTTGAATAAGGAGTCATTAGGCAAAAATAAATGTATCCAAGAGACACATATGCAATGCTAATTGACAACTGTGTACACAAAGAGCTGCCATTTATTTTATTACAGTCAAACATAACCTTTGTAAATGTCAGCTCTGTGTTCTGTTGACCAGCATTTTAATTTAGACATATTGTTCTTCCTTTTTAAGTGGCTATCATTTTATTCCCTTCCAACACATGGTTCATTCGTATTAGTTGCCACTGCATATTTCATTATTTTTTTTGAAAGTAAAAATAAAATTTTGATTATTTTATGGGGCAAATTATGAAAAAAAAAACAAAATGGAAAAATGATGTCTTTAAATTATTTCAGTAGAGACTTTGTGGTGTTTAAGGTCACCGAGGATGCAACGTTTGCAGTATTTATATATAGAGTCCAAAATAAAACTTACCAATGAAGGGATAATTGTGATAATGCCAAATTGTCCTAACAACAAAGAGTTAGTGACCAAAGATGAATAGAGTGGGCATTTCAAACTTTTATTAGTGTTTTCAAAGCCTGGCTCAGGAAAGGTAACAGATGTGAATGTGTCTTTGTTGTTCAGAACTGTCAAAGTCTCAGTGAACATTAATGATTCCTTCCTTAGTAGAGAAGGAAACCTCATGACAATTGTCTCACCTGATAAGTTGAGACCCAGATGGAGGACATGGGTAACAGTTGTTAATTGTGGTTTCTTGATCTCAAATCTCTTGTCCTTGGAAAATCTATCAAGGCAAAAAAAATAAAAATAAATCAATTTAGCTTACATACCTTGAGTTCCAAAATGCTAGAGGTGCCCACTGTCTTAGATACTTGCCCATACTATCCCACACACCCTTCCACTCATAACTATTGTGAGTTGGGGCTGATCTCTGTGTAGTATTCTTAAACAGTTCTTTAAACATGTCCTGAAACACATTCAGGAGACATAGCAATAGGAACATGCTGGTTTGGACATCCCAGGGATATTCAGAATTCTCAAGAGTTATTGTAACTAGCCTGGAAGAGAAGGGGGATGTGAAAGAGCAGGGGAAAGTTTCTCCTCTTGTCTTCCTCATGGATTGCCTCTCAGAGGAGAAAAAGTAAAATGTGTAATTAGTAGTAGTTTCTGAGAGATGGTTCCCACAGTACGGAGATAACAGCAATGCTGAGTACAAATACCAGATTAGTCTCTTGACCGGTAATTTTTTTGTATTATAAGCCAGTGTTACACAGTACAGCAATATGATAACCTTAATCCAGCCCCCACAGGTGATAAAACAGCACAGCAGGGAACATATACAACAAGTAAGGTATTACAGAACACAACTCTGAGAACAAGCAGCACAACTCTGAGAGCTAATAAATCAACATTGTCACCAGCAATTATTAAACAAATATAATGAATGCTTATAATAAATTTGTTTTAACTTGCTCTGGTCAGATCTGTCATTATCTCAACCTGTTGAGCCCCATGTTGGGTGCCAAAAAGGACTGTTGTGGTTTAACCCGGCAGGAAGCTTAACTTTACACAGCTGTTGGTTCACTCCCCCTCCCAATGGGATGAGGGATAGGATCAGGGAAAAAAAAAAGGTAAAACTCATGGTTTGAGATAAAGACAGTTTAATAGGACACATAGGGAGGAGAAGATAATAATGATAAAAGAATATACAGAACAAGTGATGCACAATGCAATTGCTCATCGTCTGCTGACTGATACCGAGCCAGTTGTGATCAGCCAACACAGCCTCTCTGGCCAACTCCCCTGAGTTTTTATTGTTCAGTATGATGTTATATGGTATGGAATATCCCTTTGGCCAGTTTGGGTCAGCTGTCCCAGTTGTGTCCTTTCCCAACTTTTTGTGCATTCACAGCCTCCTTGCTGGCTGGACAGTTTGAGAACCTTAAAAGTCCTTCACTTAGTGTAAGCCCTGCTCAGCAACAGCTGAAACATCAATGTGTTATCAACATTATTCTTAACATAAATCCAAAACAGTATTATACCAGCTACTAGGAAGAAAATCAATGCTGTACCATCTGAAACCAGGACAACCATTTTCAGCTCTATATTGGCAAGCTCACTTCATGCTCTTACTGTGGTGCATCATTTATTTTTCCCAGGGAAGCAACCACTGGCAGAAAATTATGCATGTATGCTGTTTCCTCTTTTCACAGGAAAACTGTATTAAGAGATTTTGTGCAATACAATACTGGTTCCTATGGAAGCAGAACCCCTCCTATATTTTACAAGGCAAAATACCATTTGTTGTCATGCTGAATTGCCATTGCATTTGATGAGAACTTCTACGGTATTAACAAAATTTCTTACCTCACATTTATGGAGAAGAAGAAATGTGTCTTGCTTCCCTTTGAGTTCTGGATGGCAGAGTACATCAAAGAATCTCCCTTTTTAATATTTAAAAAAGACTACTTCATAGTCTTTATCTTAGAGCTTGAAAGATGAGTCATGTGAAAAGGAATTTATTCAAGATTTTGATTGAAATTGGTTGTTTTCTGGTAAAATGATAATCTGAATATCACCAAAGCCATTTTTTAGAACCGAGTAAAATTTGAAGACTCTGAGTCAACCCTGAAGAGAACAGGCTCCAATTTAAAATGAAAATACTTTTGTAATGAAAATGCCTTATCCTTTTTAATTTTTTATACACTGAATATGCTTTGGTTTTTTTGTTGTTTTTTTGTTTTTTGTTTTTTTTTTAAAGACATATAGGAAAAACAACTATTGATTTAATTCTAAGTAGTTTGTTAAGTCAGGTTGACTTAACTAGAAAAGCTGTAACTATTAAGTAACCACAGTAGACTCAAATTCACCGTCACAGAAGGGCCAGAAAGCCTTTTGAAATACACTAGCATTTAACCTTGTAAGAGAGCAAATTGTCGAGCTTGCATGTTGTTCACTATTCTGTAGGATATAATGGACAGGAGAAGGTACAGAGAATAAGTCTTAAGTTCAATTAAGTCACTCCTGAAGAATACTGTGAGGGGTCTGAAACTTTAACTATGTTAAAAAACCCTCTTAAGTCATAACATAAAGGTTTATTAAAAGCTATTAACAGGATGATGTACATATGACCTCTAATTGACTAAGTCCCTAAACTGCTGGCTGCCAGAAGCTGAGAATGAGTACTTGGAGAAACATTACTTCTTTACTCTTTCCCTAGGCATGAATTGTTTATTAGTCATGCCTGGAGACTGTTATGGCCATTGTGCTGGTGTTCTAAATTGTGGATGTTCTACTGGAAAATTCAGGTAAGTTGTTATAAGTTCATTATAGGGATGGCTAATAAATTAAAAAATTAAATGGTAAGAAAAAAATTAAAATAATAATGATTAATGATTTTTTCTTACTATGACTAAGCTTTTTTTACAAGTAGAAATTGCAGTAATGAATGCTAGACTTTACAGTAAGGCAACAATATTTGTTTTATGCATTACATTATTTACAGCATAATATACTAAATATTTCAACACATTGTTTCTAGAAGTTGGTAAGTAACATTACTGTGTGTGGTTTGCTACTTGATGATATAAAATGCTAAATCATTTATAAGACAGAGTTTTGAAATACTCCTTTAAAAACCACATTTTTAAACTCTCTTCTGTTTATTAATACAGTGGGACACACAGGTACTGGAAATACTGGTCTCATAAGTTTTAAAAAGTGAAAGTGACCACAGATTTCAACAACTAAAAATAGAATTTATTTCTTTTCTCCTCTGTAATTGTTTCTCACACATAGAACACTTCCACCCACACAATACACCTTCTCCACCCCCATTCAATCAAGATATTTCTCCTTGGTACTTAGCAAGATAATAGTTTTTCTCTTTTAAAATGTTGGATTGTTGCTCAGCTACTGTGGAACTTCATGCAAACATTTAAATAGGCAGGAGATGGGTTTTGTGTTTATGGCTGGTGTGGTAAATCACACTGAAACTTTTTGGTTGTTTTATTTTACAAATAACTGTGTATTTTTTCATATTCAGAACCATCTTTTAAGTATGGCCAGTAAATAGAGACCTTCAAATCTGAATTCAGCATTGAAATTATTATGAATTACTCTAGATGATAAATGTTGCAGAAAATGGGAGCATAGAAAATGCATTTGAATTATGTTCTAAAAGAAATATTGTAGCTGTGAGTGTAAGAATGGGAAATTATATGAAGAGAGACAATACGATGCAGTAATTTAAAATCTGATGTCTTTTGTCAGACCATATGATGTCACTGAAGGTGGCAGGAAGAGATGAAATAAAACCAGCACACTCTGGGCCTTCTTTCAGGTCCAAAAAAAGTCACAAAATCCAATCTAAATATTGCTTAGACACAAAGTTTTCTTTAATTTTGTCAGCTTACCTCACCTTAATTTCTATGAATTATTTCACCAAACCCATTACAAATTTTCTATGAGCGATATATATCTGCTTCTTGTAATTTCTTGAGTAAGTGTTATTACTTGCTGTAATTTAAATTTATATGATCAAGGTTGCCATAGAATTATTGAATATTCTGAGTTGGAAGGAATACATCAGGACCACCGAGTACAACTCCTTTCCCTGTGTAGGACACCCCAAAAATCACACCATGTGCCTGAGAGCATTGTCCAAATGTTTATTGAACTCAGCCAGGCTTGGTGCTGTAGCCACTTCCTTGGGGAGCCTGTTCCAGTGCTCAACCACCCTCTGGGTGAAAAGTCTTTTCCTGATATCTAACCTAAACTTCCCCTGATTCAGCTTCCTGCCATTTCCTTGAGTCCTGTCATTGGTCACAAGAATGAAGAGTTTGGTACCTGCCCTTTCTCTTCCCCTCATGAGGAAGCCGTAGACCGCAATGAGGTATCTTCTCAATCTCCTCTTCTCCAAGTTGAACAAACCAAGTGACCTCAGCTGCTCCTCACAAGGCATCCCCTCCAGACCCTTCATCCTCACAGCCCTTAGACGATCTCTAATAGCTTGATGTCTTCTTTTTATTGTGGTGCCCAAAACTGCACACATTACTCAAGGTGAGGCCACACCAGTGCAGAGTGTTATGTAATTTCTTTGTGGTTGTAGGAGGTGGCAAGTAGCTGGCTATATTTTCCATGAACATTTCTGAAACTAAGGGATGAGAAAGACTGTTATTGATAAGAACAGTAACTGTACAGGCCAAGACATGGATTCCATAAAGATAGTTGTGCTTCACCTTACACAGGTCAGTAACTTTACATTAAGCACAGGAGTGAGGTCTCATGGGATGCTGGAGGCTGAAGCATGTAGGTGAAAACTTTGTGCCTGCAGCTCAGCCTTTAACTGCCAGCTCTTGCTATTCTGGTCATAGCTTTTTCTGACTGTAGACTGGGGCTGTGAAGAGATCACAAAACTAATTTTCTGTTTGACCTTGCTCGAGTACAGGTTCTCAGAGGTGAATAGCAACTGTGAATATCCACTGTAAAACTTAACCTCCCACATTCCTTCCATTACCTGTGAAAACTTCACTGTTGCATCATGTACTGTTATGATGAGGTTTTGCCTCCCTCTCAAAACCAAACACAAACACCACCATCCCTAGAACAGAAGAATTATAAGAGATCTTCTAAGGAAGGCAGTTCTATTTTATATGGGACTGGAGTGTTTTCAATGAATTGTGTTCAACACTACTAAACAAGATACCATTCATTATTTTTAAATTCTTTTCCCTTATTTCTAGTGAATTTTCAGGGGAATAGTTCTTGAATTACAACTACTTTGTGTTGTATTGTGAATGATTATTTGGTTACTTGGTTCATTAGTTATCGAAGCATACAGTAAAGCTGCAGTTTATTTCTGGGCTGGTTATATGCAGAAGTCAGCTAACAGGGTGAGAAAAATAAATGTTAAATAGCAAAATCAAAAGTAATGATATTTTTACTCAGATGGTATTCTACTTTTTAAAGAATATATGTTTTGTGTAAAAGATGTCAGCTACAAAGGTAGAAAAAAGTAAGTGACCTTATGCCTAGTAATATTCATCCACTGTTACCTTAGAATGGATTTGTGATACCCTGACTATTGATAAATTACTTTGAAAACAAGTTTTAACCTTCTAGTTTAAATTAATTGACCGATGAAACTCATGGCTTTTAAAATCAAATTTAGACCAAAAATCATTCCTTTCTAATCAAGTCACATGCTGTTTGTTCTGGTTTTCAACAGTATGAAACCTCAACTATCATTGTGAATTTTTTTTAAAAAATAAGTCATTAACTCTTCTGAAGGAAGATGCTGCTTGGTTTCCTATTTTTTTTTTTCATTAAATGTAGATGGTATTACCTTTCCTGCAAGGCAAAACCATGCTGCATTTTATTCTTTACTATTCACACTGCATTTTCATTTCCACTGGATATTTTCCAACACCTGTTTGTATGTCTATAAGAGTTTTTTTCTTACATTTCCCTTCCCAAATATTACAAGCAGCAGTGGCTTTAGGAACTCCATTACAACATTGCTTTAAGAAGATGGACGTATAGATAGATACACACACACTCACACTTTAAAAAAAACCCACACCTTAAAACTGAGATCTTTTATAGCATCCTAAAAACTTCCACCATGGTCTGTGTTAACACATTTTTGTTCTCACTTGCCATGAGATAGAAGATTCCATATGACCAGAAATGAAGGTTCCGTCATAACGCAGTAATCCATTAAGCTGTAGTTACTTGTTTGCATGTGTCTGAACTCACCTCATTTAGTAGTTTATTTGAAGATGTCTTGCAAACGAGAATGTGTTTGAGGAATACATTTTAGGAATAGATTTAGTACAAGTGAGAATATGAGATTGGAGGTGTGAAAAAAAAATGGCCTAAAGTATTTTGGTCGTTTAAAAATACATATTTTTATTTTTTTTAATGTTAATTTCTTTGTGTTTCTCAACAGAATTTTTAAATGTTTAGCTATTTTTATCACAATGATCTGATACACAAAAATGACATTTTTCTTAACTACATGTTGCAATCATACCAAAGTAGAAAATGTGTCTTTCTTTTGAAATACTGCTTTTAAATGACATTAAAATTTACTTTTCCTGAATGGAAACAAAAGTTGATTGAAGTAAGAAAGAGAAAATTCTGATGTCAATGAAACAGCCTGATGAAGAGCAGTGAGATTTGAAATTGTTACTTGATTGACTAATTGCAAAGGCAGCATGAATTTTCTGTTATCTGAAGATAACATGTATTATTTTATATTGCAAATACAGCAGAAACAGAAAGTAAAAGATGTTACACAGTTTTCTGACGTTTAAAATATTTAGTGTCTACCAATATATTATTTCACCATTATCTATTTTTATATTCTTTCTTTTCTATTGTTTTTCATTTTTTTTTTAAATGTAAGTAATTTAGTGCAACTTTGAATGTTTTGTTTGTTGTTTTTTTTTTAAATATGTATGCAGCCTTCTTTATTCACCATGGAAGAAGAAACCATGCTGAGAAAAAACTAAGAGTACATTTTTGAAGTATGTTAGATATGCAGTGACTGACATAGTGATGCTATATGACAAGTATGAGATAAGAGCTTATAAATTTTCCTGTAGACTTAATAGACTTTAATCCTTAGTTGCTTAAAATATATTATGCCCAGGTAGGTCAATGTGTTGTGTGAACATAGGAGAGTACAATTACCCTTCTGCAAACAAATCAGATATTTTCACTTCAAGGATAAGACTTTTTTTCCCTGGAACTTCACACTTAGATGTGAATGGAAGTCCCTATTCTTTCAGAAAAGTAGACAAAAAAATCTTAATTATCTGATGTTTATTGAATGGGTTGATCCTTGTGATGAAAAATGCAGTATAATTTAGAAGGATGTTTTGACTGACATTTTTCTTTCTTCCTTGGACTAAAATACAGATTCTGATAGGACCGAGAGTTAACACATAAATATCCTAATAGTCTATAAACTATTTCAAGAAATGATATCCTATCAGCCTCAATGGACAAAGGGACAAATGGACAAAAGTGATATGTTTGTGTGATTTATAGGATTACATCTTTACCTATCTTGTAAGATCCTAAAATAAAAATGTGTGATTTAAGTTACTCTGGTGAAAACATTATACTGATTCAAATATAGGATATGAAGAGACCTTTAGTTTGGCTGCAGTTTGGTTGTGCCCAAGACTTAACACAGACATTCTGAAAGGGAGAAGGACAAAAATAACCAGATGACCTTATGAATGATTTCTGGGAGGAAAAACATTATGTAAATACCCAATTTTTAAATTATTTTTTTTAACAAATTTTCCTGTTTAATGTTGAGCAAATAATGGGGAAAAAAGCTGCCAGATAGCTATTGTGAATATTAAAAAATAAAATAAAATAAAATAAAATCAGTTATAGTGGGAGTTAAGAGAAGTAAATAGCATAATAAAACATCCAGCTCCAGTGCAATTTGAATTGACAGTTGCATTGGTAAATAACTCTTTTCCTGTAATATGTAGTAGCATTTCTGTGCTAGCTTAATTCAGCCAGAGATGACTATAAGGCACAACCAGAATAAAGCCCTGGGGAACTTTGAATTATTGATTCAAGCTGGTAGGCTATCTGCAATTTCTGATCTCCATATCTTCATGGCTCATAATTTTTCTTTTGTTATGTTATCAGTTGTTGCCTTTACATTTTCATTTAGCAAGGTACATATACATTTTGAAAATGTATACATTTTAAAAATGCTTAGACATATTTCACAGTCTGCTACTACAGCTGCCTGTGTTTGCTCAGGGATGAGCCAGACGTTAGGCTGCTCCCACACGAAGGGTTAGAGATGAGGTATGTTGGGCAAGTAGAAGCTTTTGATTAATCTTTTTTGCTCAGTTGAAATGGCAGTGGCCTGCCATGTGAAGCCATAAAAAACTGGCTTTAGGGAGTAGTACTGCAGTCCTTTCACCTTTAGAAGTGGAAGGCAGAATTGATCTATGTCAAAAGGGAGCATTGCTAGCAATTGAAAAACTTATCTTTCCAAAGCCTGTTGTGTCAAAATCTCATGTATCTTTATAGTTTTGTTGAGATAAACTTTGGAAACAGAAGGAAAGTACAGCACTATGCTTGAGAAACAGTTCCTGCCTTCATGTTATTTATAAAGGTACAATAAGAGTTGTGGTGTGTTAGGTTTTTTTGTGGTTTTTTAAAGAGCAAAAGAGAAATAAAATAAGATTATTTCATTCATGTAATTTTTTTACTGTTACAAAATCTATTATTCTCATCACCTTGCTTTGGGAAAAATAATGTTATTTTTTGAATATATATGTAAAGCCATATATGCATACATTAATTCTGTCTAGTATAGAATCATAGAATGGTTTAGGTCTGAAGAGACCCTTGTGATAATTGAGTCCAATCATAAACCTAACACTGCCAAGTATACCACAAAACCATGTCTCTAAGCACCATATCTACACGTATTTTAAACACCTTCAGGGATGATGACTCAACCACTTTCCTCAACAGCCTGTTTCAGTGCCTGAAAACCCTTCATGCGAAAAAAAAATATTCCTAATGTCCAATCTAAACCTCCTCTGGCACAACATGAGGAAGTTGTCCTACCACTTGCTATGTGGAAAAAGAGACCAATCCCAACCTCGCTACAACCTATTCTCAGGTAGTTGTAGAGAATAATAAGGTTTCTCCTCAGCCTCCTTTTCTCCAGACTAAACATCTCCAGTTCCCTCAGCTGCTTCTCATAAGACCTGTGCTCTAGATCCTTCACCAGCTTTATTGCCCTTCTTTGTATGTGCTCCATCACCTTGATGTCTTTCTTGTAGTGAGGGGCAAAGAACTGAACACAGTATTCAAGGTGCAGTCTCACTAGTACCAAGTACTGGGGACAATCACTTCCCTAGTCCTGCTGGCCACACTATTTCTGGTTCAAACCAGGATGCTGTTGGCCTTCTTTGCCACCTGGGCACACTGCTGGTTCATATTCAGCCAGCTGTCAAACAACAGTCCAAGTCCTTTTCCACCAGGCAACTCTCCAGCCGTTCTTCCCCAAACCTGTAACATTGTGTGAAGTTGTTTTGACCCAAGTGCAAAACCTGGCACTTGGTCTTGGTGATTCTCATATAGTTGGCCTTGACCCATCGATCCAGCCTGTCCAGATCCCTCTGTAGAGGCTTCCTACTCTCAAGCAGATCAACACTCCCACCCAGCTTGGTGTCATCTGCAAACTTACTGAGGGTACACTTGATCCCCTCATTCAATCTGCCAGCTCCCTCAGTGCCCTTGGGTGGATCCCATCTAGCCCCATAGACTTGTATGTGTCTAAGTGGTGTAGCAGGTCACTAACCATTTCCCCTTTGGTTATCGGGGCTTCATTCTGCTCCCCCTCCCTGCATAACCTCAGAATATCCTCATAGGCCTCCTGAGCAGCTTGCCCCTTTTTCAAAAGGTCAGAAACTCTTTTTTTTCTTTTTCTCTCCTCTTCTCTGAGTTCCAGTTAAAGCTCTCTGTTTGATCAGGTCAGTCTTCTTCCCTGACAGCTACTTTTTCTGCACACAGGGACAGCCTGTTCCTTCACTGTTGCTAACTACTTTTCTTCTACAGATCTAGTCCTTTTAAGGTTATGCTCATGATTTTATTCCACTAAAATAGATCTTATGATCTACAAAGACAATCTCAGAGAGGTCCCTATTCAAATAGGGTCACCTGAGTTTATGGACATTATCTTATCCTCCTCAATAGGAGTGAAATCAAGTCTGTAATTGCTCTGTGTATTTTATGTGGGTTTTTTTGTGTTCTGAATGCTTAGGCAGTACCTTGGGCACAGGTACACTTAAGATGTTCCTAATTTTAATACTGAAAAATATCTGATGGAAAACCCTTAATCCTGTATTTAAAAAGTAGAAAAAAAGTAGTAATTATTATTTCTTTCTATTTGATCCATTTTTCAAGCAGTAATATGTAAATGCTGGAAAATTTTCCCTTTATATTGCATACTTTGATATACTTAAGCTATGTAGCATACTAAAATGGGAAGCAAAGATGAAGTTAAATATCAGTTTCAGATTAATATACTGAGACAGAGGAGGATAATTCCCCTCTATAGTAGGCTTATGCTTCTATTTATCTCTCAGCATTTAGCAGTGGAGTAAGTGGAGTTAGGAGATAAATCATCTGAAGAGGCAGCAACAATTATTTGATATGTGAAAGTTCATTGTTAGAAGTTGCCTTGTTAAATGCTGCAGTAGACAGATTAACAACTCTTTGTCTGACACACCCCACCTCCCCTCACCCTTCTTTTCATTGGATTTTCCAATGCAGGCAGAAACTACAAAGAAATTAGTGTGTAAACCTAATTAGCTAGTCACAAACATGTCCATCAGAGAGAGATAAATTTAGAGAATATATTGATCCAGACTAGAATTATATATTTGCAGACAATCTCCACTGGCCTTACACATTTACATACATAACTTTTCTGTGGAAGAAGAAAAATTAAAGTAAAATATTCATTCAAAAAAAAGAAAATAAAACTGTGCATGTTTGTTGTAAGACATGGCTAGACTTCTCAGCAAAAAAAAATATATAGTAAGCAAAATAATTATCTTTACATAAGTAAAAATTCTGATAGACATTGTAGTGTAAACTGGGGAAAAGAAGTGTATAATACAAAAAAATTTCCCACAGGAAGTACACAAAAATATCTACAGATGACAAAACATGAGTTGACCTTAGGACATTCTATTAACTTGAACAACAAAGTAACATCTACCTCCTTCAACTACACAGAAATGAGAATTAAATGAACTTTTGCTGCAAGGTTAGCAAACTGCTATCAATAATATAAACAAGATACCATAAAGTGTTTTTTCCCCAATAACAAGAACTAGAACATAGAATATAGCAGAACAAAAAGTTAAATCTGAAATCTTACTAGAGGTTACCTCTGACTCTCTTTCAGAGGTCCATTTATAACTGAAAAATGCAAGAAAACAGGATGTAAATCAAGAACAGTTTATAAACTAGCTAAGTATGGTCCTTTATATACAATCATAAGTCTTTGCATAATGAGGTCATCAACTTAGAAATATGAGTAATTTTTTAAAAACAGTTTAAAAATATGTGTGTGCTAAGCTAAGCACTTAAGAATAGTTTCCTGGAAATCAGCGGTTCGTTAGTATGATATTCATCCTGCTAAACTAAGCTTTCTAGAAAAATTTTAGCAAGTGTACAAAGATTAATATACTTGTATGAATTTGGAAAATTCCTAGATGGCCCTGTACAATGAATCCACAAAAGATAAGCGATAGGCCTCTCTGTCTAGAACAGGATGCCTTCTGAGCATAGACTTTCGTAGAGGCAAAGATTTCTGCTCTGGCTAGCAAGATAAAAATGATAATAGTCGTTGACTTTGTTTACTGATAACAGTCCTTTGTTTCGAGGAGCCATGTTGCCCAAAGGGTAACCTTTTCCTCATTTACCTAGAAAAAGTTGACACCCTCGTCTATGCTAATGAAGATTTTGGCGAACATGCTATACATATATGACTATAGCATTTGTCTCTCCACCCAAATCCTACCATATCACCTGTGGGTGGGAACCTTGTAGCTTTGGGGATAAAAGACAGGAAAAAAGATCATTGGGAGACTCATTCTCACATACTCACATTCACACACTCACATTCAATCAGACATACACACAGTGAGAACGGGAGGGAGAAGAAGAAGAACTGGAAAGACGGATGAACCAGTGGACAGACTGTGTTCTCTTCCTCCACCCCAGGCAGAGACGCCTATCTGGGTAAGCATTGTGCCTTTCACCTTTGGAGTGGAAGTATCTCTGGGTTGTATTATTTACTATTGTTACTAGCAATATTATTAATAGTGCTTGTGCAGTCAGTGCATTTATCAATGGCAATTCTGAACTTGTTATATCTGTCGCCTTAATAAACTCTATTCTTACAACTTTGTGCATCTGTTTCGGTGTAAGTCCTTGATGTAGGACTCTGGGACACACAAAGTTGTGTCTAAACCTTGACTCAACAGGAGTGCTTTCCCTTAGCCACCTCGCAGAGGCTTTTCCTCTTTAACAGGACAACTTGTTTGGTAAAAAATTCATTATATTACCTGAGAATAAAAAAAATTATATGGCTTTATCAGCCTTCTGTTTTCCAGTTGATTCTGACAATCTGGGATATTTCTTTAATAGATGCAAATTTTGAGATGGAAATCCAAGTCTATCCATTTATTACTTCATATTTCACATTTTCTTTTTGTACATAGCTGTGGAGGGTGGGATTTAATAAGGTAAATTTTGACAAATGACGAAGTGCTTTGTAAGGAGTTTTTCCTTGCAGGAATGTGGAAAAATGGTATTTGAAGAAGTGTTCTGCTACTAACCTTAGTAATTTTTACAGAATCAGATGTTTGATAAGACCAGTCAAATTTAGTTCAGTGAGCTTAGGCTACAGTAGGGGAAACTTACAAGTACTCTTGGAACTTCAAATATCAGGCCTTTGATGATCATTGACACAAACCTAGGTTTTCCTGGGTTCAGCCCCTACTGCTGTCGGTACTGTGTGTGGTCCTCCTTTTATTGTTATTTTGCTTACATTTACACAGTATTCCATTATTGATTTTCATTGTTCTCTAAGGCTTTATGTCACAGTCTAGTTTAGTGATTCACTTTAAAATCAGTCTTCTAAATTGCTAGGCATTTTCACAGCCTGCCCCTCTATGCTATCCACTGCTTTGCTAAATGGTATTGATTTGTAACAATAAGAAAAGCTTTATACGACTTTCTAGAACATTAAAGATTCCATATATTCTATATGACCAGTGACTGACTTTTTTCAACGTGTTTAATGATAAAGGCAAAAAAGGGATGCCCTTGGCTTTTCCTTTAATTATTTTTTTATAGGGCTCTTGTGATTTTTGTTTTTAATAACAAATGGGATGATCTGCCTCCAAGCTAAAGAATATTGCTCGTGTTGTATTATGCCAACATTGGAGAACTGACTGAAAATTTCTTAGATTTTAACTAGTGGAAGTAAGATCAAAACTTGCTCCCCTACATTTATATAAGGTATGGTCTTGTTTTGCTTTCTGGCACACTAGCAGAACTCTGTGGTTTATGAACCATTGTGCATTTTGTCTGCTTCAGAGAGATCTTTATGTTAAAGACTGCTGGAACTGAAGAATGAAGGAGAAACTTAACAGAAGTAATAATTTTGCTGGTTGTGTAATGAGGAATGCTCAGTTAACATTAAGGATACTATTCCAAGACCATTTTAATGACTATAATTTGGAATACAAAGTGAAACTCCTTAGGCATTCAAATTATTTAATATGAGAATCCTACAGTATTTAACATCTAACGTATGAGATATTTCTACATTTGTCTGAAAATGAAGTCAGCCTATTTTCAAGGTGTTAATCAGTTTTATTGCATATACTACTTCACAGTGTCCAATTTGTCTCACAGAAACTTGCGTTTTACAGTGTATGGTAGATTCAAAATAGAAAAGAGCCTTTCTTGGAAGAAGAAATTTATTAATTTCTACCAATTAAACTACCATGTAATTATCCTCTATAATACTGTCTGAAAGGTGAAAAATGATAAATGACTGTAATAAAGAGACATCACACATGCAGAATGAAAGTTCAGAATGGCTTGTTTTACCTTCTTTTACCAGCACTTTGTTTCAGCCACTCGGCATTACTGGTAGATTCTTAGTATAATCTTGATAAATGGTCAAAATAATAACTTACAATTCAAAGGGAATGAAAAGACACTTGAAAAAAAAGGACACTTGCCTGAAAACTGTTGTGAGATTTCTGGCTGTGGAATGTTTAGTATAACAAAAATAGTTACTAATAATTAAAATTTATTTTCCATATTGTAAAATACTTACCATCTTTATTTTTCTAAAAAGCCAAATACCACCCATACATTATATTTCAATTGATCCCTTGTAAATGTCATGGACCATTTAAATGACAAATATGGTTCTGTTTTTCATACAGAATTATACTTGTGAGAATCAATTACTGTAACAAAGATACATGATTTTTTTTTATTGTCTTCTGTTAGGATCCACTTATTAAGAGATGTCTCTGCCTGAATTAAGGTACAAATGAGGCCATATGCCATAGTCAATAGTATGGATTTTATTTAACAGTAAATGTGTGTGTGAGAGATAGATATGGAAACTGGGAAAGAGAGAGAGATAGAGAGATTAAGCAAAATATATCACCATCCCATGGGTCTCCACGGCGTCCTGACGGTCCTTCTTCACCCTGGTCTGCTTAGTGGTGGGGGTACTCAGAGTGTTCTTCTGGAGGTACCACTTTTATACAGTTCAAGTCCTGGGTATCCGCTGGGCGTATGTGCTGTTCCCACAACTTGGGCTGACGTGTTTCTTTTCTCACAGTTGCCAGGTGGGAATTTTGTGCAGATAGGTTACTCAGATCTTTACCAGATCTGGCTTCCTGTTGCTGCCATCTGCACAAGTTCCACAGTCAGTACAACAGAATTTTTTGTCTGGTGTTCTAACTCCAAACCTTCAGCTCTGTTTAGACCTGGAATTGAAACTTCCAGTTTACCATCTGTGCTTATCTTAAGTTCCTGTTGTGGTGGTTTATTTTATGGGGACTTCCTTCTCAGAGGTGTTCAAGACAGTTCATTGTGCTCTTTAAATCGTTAAATCCTCCTTGTCTCTCTCCATCACCTTGTGTAACAAGCAGTGAATAATTATATTCAGTTCTTTTATAATTTACAAGAAATTTCCATTTATCCAGGTTTAGTACTTGATTGGTTGAATAAGGGAAGAGATACAGGTAAAGATGAATGAGAACTGTTAATTTAGAACAACTTCTAACACCATGGAGATCCTAAGTACACCTCTGTTGGTTAAAGAGAAAGAACATTATTTATGCTGAGCTTAGTGGTCCCTAAATTTTGCTCTGTAGGAAGGATCAATTGTTTTGTTTGAAAAAGAACTTTAATATCATCAAGTCCAGCAGTTAACCCAGCACTGTCATTAAAGGTGACTATAACAATGTGGTTGGGAGTTTCTGGAAGCGCAGACTGACCATTGTGGGGGTGGACTGCTGGAGCTTCACATCCCTCTTTAGGAGCAAGATGATTTAGTCCAGTCTTGAGTGCAGAGAAAGAGCCATCCTTCAGGAGTTTTCTCTCAGGTTGAAATTTAGCTCTTCATTGGGGGTGGCCATGTTGTAGTTGGTGCCATTGCCACCAGCTTCTACGGCTGCAAACAATAGCCCTTGACAGCAGAATGTCCTGTTTTTTCTGTGGTCAGTTGGGCAAACAGTGAAGTCCTCCTCCTGCTACAAATGCTGACTTCTTATATATCTGGGCTCTAGCATGTCTGTGCTGAAATGGGGATTTACTATTCTAGGAATCACAAAGCAACTAGATTGTGAGGAGTGTTTCAAGCTGTTTTGTGGCTTCCTATTGGAAGGGAAAAGGGTCACTTTTGCCTGTACCTGTGCTTTCCCTTTCGATTTGGCTATAATGACTAACACAGAACAGATCATCTTTTCTGTACAGCTAGAAACACAACTATATTGCTCCCAGCTGCATGGAGGGAAAATCAAGCAACTTCTCTTGGGTTATAATCATTCTTATAGTGTCTTATGTGAAATAAATGTTCAGTGACCAGCTGAAATTCTCTCTCTCTATACCTAAAAACCTAGGATAAATGTTTCACCCTCATGGTTTTCATTTTGGCTGTTGTCAACATGTATCTTTTTCACTTCACTTAGTGTTGCTTTGCTCATTACATCATTGGTATGAACCATAAGTGTCAACGAAAGATCACTATGTCATCTTGAAGCAGAGTATCTGCCCATTGTCATGCCTGTTTACCTCTAATGGCCGTGAAAATTTTATTCTTCCGTCTAGTCACTAAATGACCTTGTTTGGGGGAAAAAAGTTTGGAGCTTAAAGGTTACTTTTTACATGCTTGTTTTATAACTTAGTGGATCCAGTAAGTATGTATGAACCCATTCTGGCTAATAAGGCATATGTTTGGTAATCCATGTTATGTGCTGCGGAGTTAAGATTCATTGTCATGTGTCTGATGTGGTGGCATTACATATGAATGGTGAAGAAATCATAGACAATATTGTCAGACATAACTGTTGCTTTGGGGAATACTATAAATTATTTTAAATATCAGGTAATTAGATGATGAGTGCTGTTTAGTTCCTCATAACAGGCCATTCCTGTATTGTATTGTCACAATAACTTTCCAGTGTGAGAACTTAGCAGTGTGATTTTTATTTATTTTTTTTTTTCTATTCTTTTCTAGACAGTTCAAACACAGTCCTATCTGGAAGAAATTCTCTGATTGCTAAACAAAACTTATTCTACAAAGGAGATTCTTCAGTGAAACTCAAGAAACTGGGCCCTATCACCTTTAAAATAAAGATAACATTCTGCACCTGTTCTTTGATAGTTTGCATTTCAAAGTAGTCTCACTTTCATAAACTTCAGCTCTAAAGAAACCCCATTCAAATGTTCAGGACTAACTAGGCTGTTTCTCAAACCAGAAATACTACATTTTTGTGCATTTCTATAAATGTGTGGCAATGCAGTTTTTCAATTGATCATTACATAATTTCAGCAGAATTTTTTGAAACATGCTAATGATACCTGAAGACATAGAGTATCTTTGGTTCATAAGAGTAATATGAATGAATGACATATATATATATATATATAAAATTTTTACTCCTGTGTTCCTTCACATATATTTATCCTAGTTTCTGTCTACAAAGAAAGCAAGTTTATGCTTGCCTTGTATTCAGTTTTCCTTCCTCAGTAAGTGACCTTTTAAGAAAGTAAATAAGGTCATGTTAAGCACTTACAGAATCAGAGTGTCTCCACCAATAATTTATACAGTTTTTACTTTGTTTCTTAACCTTTAACAGTTGTTCAGCTTAACCTAAATTAGTTAAAAGTTCTCTAAAGATTTATGATTTATAGCTTAATGACAAGGTCATTTGGTTTATAGCTTTTCCTTAAAGAATACAAAAAGAATTAATATAAGACAGGTTAATACTGATTGATTAATATTGACTAATATTAACCAGCTAGTTAAATGTTTTAACTAAACTCCTTCCAAACTATACTTTTGTGTCCATCAAGTGTGGTTTTGTATGATGAATTATCAGACCCTGCAACCCCCTAAGCTTATGGATTGTTAGTATCAGACATGTAACAGCAGGTACCTATCGTGAGATTGAATTTTACTTGTTATTGAATCTATGCTAGGGTCAACAGGGTTATCTGAGAAGATGAAAGACTTGTTCAAGAAGCAGAGATACCCGAGTTTGGTTAATGGGGTCCTACAATAAAAAGCCCTAGGAGAAGTCTAAGTTTGTTATTTTTTATAGCAAAGCTATAAGGAAGTGAAGAGGGTAAACTTTGATCATATGCACTGAGCTGAAAGTACTTAAGGAATGGTACTTGTTTTTGATGAAAATGGAATAATTTGTTTGTGATCCTGATGCTTAATTTTAAAAATGTTTGTAGCTTATCAAAGTGGTTAATTTGGATTAATTAAGTCTTCAGCTTAATAGAAGTCATGAGGAGTCTTACTTAATCTACTGGGCCATCTGATGACCAAGCTTTACTGAATTTGGAACCGCTCCATCAATGTTTTATGGGCTGTTAAAACTTACATTCAGCTCGGCATTGGATGTGGACAGCTGGCTAACAGGAAAATACAGGAGCAATTGCCTACTAAGAGGAAACCTTTCTAAAGCCAAATTGCTTGATAAAACAACTCAAATAGCTCTTTGGGAAAAGCCTTAAAGAATTGAATACGGCTTAAACCAATAATGTTCTACAGAAATTACTCTTACTAACCTGTAGGACTGAATATAAAACACTGTCCTGTCTGTTGCAGTTTCTAACCATGTGCTTAGTATTCTATAGGAAAAAAAAAAAAAGCAGAATTTTATCTCAAATTACATAAAGTTGTCCAAAAAACTTCAGAAAAGTAGTAATTTTCTTGCTAACATTAATTATGCCTTTTTGCAAGTGTCTTTCCTGTTTAGGGAAAAACAAAAAGGAAAGAATAAACAGAAGAAAAAAACCTGCTATTTATTTAACAAGCTTTTAAGCAAAGCTAAAAAAAAAGACTAGCTTCTGAGGCTGTCTTGATCCCCATTGAAAGGCTCTATTTTTAATTACTGATAATTTTATTGGCTGTTAGCCATTTTGATTGAAATGTTCATTGCAAAATATTTGCTTGAAACTGTCTTGGAAAATACGACATTCAAAATGGTTCACCAATTTATCAAGTAGCAGCAAAAATTATACTGTTTCTCAATGGAACACAAGTTAACTTGGAGAAAAAAATACTTGAAAGCTAGTAAGTGAGAATTTGAAATTGTAGAAGAAAGAGAAGGCTTTAGTGAGAGTATGGAAGATGGAAGGAAAATCTGAGGAGCAAACTCAAATAAAGCCTGGAGTGAGAACAGAGCCTATAAACTTGGTCCTATATTCTGGACATGTGTCCTGTGACAATCTAGAGTTTGTTCCTGTAGTGAAGTGTGCCTTTATACCAACACACCACAGAATCAAATGATATTTGTATCATCTGTTAGATCATAACTACAAGATTTGACCTCAAAACCATAGAAATTATCTTTCGTTGGTTTCCTTGGGATTGTGTGTGTGTGTTGTGTGAGTTTGTAATAAATATCTAAGACTGAAAATTATTGTTGTGACAAAGGTAAAAATGAGATTTATTTACCCATGAAGAACAAAATAAGTGAATAAACTTTGCTTCAATGTAAGATGCTTTTACTGGTTTTTGTTTCTTTTTTGTGAGCTTGTGTTCTTGTGTCACAGTTTACCACTGGGCCAGCAATTAAATGAATGACAGATGCTCTCTATTACCCCCCTCCCTTCCCAGAAAAGGAAAGGAGAGAGAATAAGGGAGGGAGACTTATGGGTTGGAAATTAAATTACACAACTTTAATGAAACGGTAATTATGAAAAAAAAAGAATTAAATATATACAAAAATATACAAACCAAATACTGCTCTCTCCCCCAATAACACTTCACCCCCAAGGATGCCAGACAGGCTGGGCACCTGGAGTCAGTGGCAGACTGGAGCTGGATACAGGGACGCATGCATTCAGGGATGCATGGATCAAGATCAAGGGCAGAAAAATGGATGGAGTCATCCCAGGACACTGACCATGAACAAAGAGAGCTTGACCCTTGTGATTCCTCAGATTTATACTGAGTATGATGCATATGAGATAGAAAACTTCATTTAGTCAATTTTGGTCATTTGCCTGATCTGCTCCTCCCTGTAGGAGTGTCACAGATGCGATCTCTTTCCTACCTTTTTGTTTCTGGATCATAAGATGTTTAGCAGAACCAAGCAGTGGCCTTGGTTCTGCATGCCATTCTTCAGCCATAACTATAAACATCAAGCATTATCAGTCTTAGAGGCAGACACTGACTGAAAAACATGCGGTTAATTTCATCAAGTGCAGTGACTTAGAAGAGACTTAACTGGAAAGTAAAATTACTAAAAGAAAATTGGCTCTGTCCTGGCTCAAACCAGTACTTATTGCAAGAAGTACATAGGATATTCTGCAAATTATGAAAATCTTACCATGTAAAATCTCATGATAATACTTTTAAACAGCCATATTTCCCCTGTCTTGTAGGAGAGGAAATTGAGATCCAAAGTAAATAGAAATCTGATCATACAAATGATATTGAAGATCTCTATAGCATACATATCTTGAGATGCCTGCCTATCTTTTCCCATGGGCAGAAAGAGAACTGTGTTCTCACAGAAATATGAAAATCAAACAAAATGTCAGTTTAAGTACATGTCATGGTAATCCAATCTGCATGCCCAACTTTTAGGTTGTCTATTTAATTATTTGAGAAACTGGTTGGTTTTGTTTTGTTTTGTTTTTTTTGTGAAGGATTAGGATGGAGGTTTGTGGCAGAGCACAAAGGGAAACCAAGTGTCCTAATTCCTAGTTCAATGTTACTACTACAGGCTCATTTTGTAGCTTGAGTTATAACTGAATTATGAGAATAATTTCAATTGTTATTGTCCACTCAGAATGAGCAGTCTCCTTTGTATACACTCTTTAAAAAATGGATTCAAACTTCATTGTCATAGTCTATGGGGAAAGTCTTCTCTGTAATCATTTGTTCAGTTCTTTTCAGAGAAAATAAGAGAAAATCCTTTTATGAAGAAGTCTAACAAAGAAAGACGCTGGTGACAATATTCATTCATTTTAGAAGGAGAGAGTGGAAGAACCACTGGGGTTTTTTTATTGTTTGTTTGTTCTGTTTTTTTGTTTGTTTGTTTGGGTTTATATTTTGAATGTTTTTCTTTTTGTTTGTTTTTTTCCTCTTTTTTTTTTTTTTATTATAGTTGGGGCAACAAGAAATATTCTGGCTGTTGACATTGTTGCTGTGCTGCCTTCACAGACTTGATAGCATTTCACATTCTCTCATATTTGTTTTTTAGTAACATTAAATAAAAGTGACGTCTAAGGAGCAAAACACAAATGATAGCTAACTATGGAATCCCTAAATCTGCTTTATACTATATATTTAAGGTCTCATTTAGACTTTGCTAGATCATATATGTAAAACATTGCTCTGAAAAGGAGTCTAGTTGGTCTACTTTGCGTACCATGGTGACAGATGCAAGTGTAATAAGTATACAAAAGGATATTTTATGTGCAATTTGTGCTTCATTTTTGTGCCAGGCTTCTGAACAATGGCTTGTATGGATATATTTAACCTTGTAGAATTAGGGCTTGAAAGCTTACTGACTCCTCTTCAGTAAGTCATCAAGAGAGCAATAAAGTTTTGTTTGGTTGATGTCAGTGGCTGAGAACCTGTTTACATGTCAAAGTTCTTGGTTTACTTCCATTAATGAGATGTCACATATCTCTTATCTATATGTGGTAGGAGAGGGGACAGAAGGTCTATGTCCTTTGATACAAAGACAGTGAAGCCAGATGTCAAAAGGAGTGAGTGAAGGGAGAACATGAAATAAAATGACAAAATATATCTGCTGTCTTGCCCAGAAAGAGATGATGAGATTAACTGAGCATAATAAACTGAAGGAGTAGGAAGACAAACATTAGGGCAGGTAGCAGAGGTAGCAAGAAGGCTGAGGAATTCTTTGGAAATTAGATAATTAATGTTAAGGCCACTGGTTGTGGCATGAGGTGCCTTTCAAACAGAGTGACTTTGCAGACATTGATACTGTTCCCAAGCACTTAGAAACTAAGACAGCACCTGTCAAGGGGAAAGGGACAACTGGCTGCCACCAAGTGCTGTCAACTGACTACTGGACAGTTCTACACTGCCGACTACCCACTGGGGCAAATGTACACCAATTGACAGGTGGTGCCCATTCAGCACTGTGAACAGAACCTTGGGGAACAGCCAGCTCTGCTCACAGTGCTCTGATTTTTACAGGCAAACTGTGTATATATAGGGGAGTTCAAGTGTATGAGTCATGCAATTTGTAACATGAAAAATCAATAATGAGATGAAGGCAACTCAAACAAATGTAAGATATTTTCTAAAAGTAATGTTAAACAAATGTAATTAAAAAAATCACTTTTTAAAAAAATGGTAGATGAATGCAAATATAAACTATCCAAAAACATTTTCTAAAAGTAACATTAAACAAATGTTCTTAAAAAACATCAAAACACGTTTTTAAATGTGATGTTAAAAAAATGTACTTAAAAACATAAACCCACAGTTTTTAAATGTGGTGTTAAACAAATGCAATTTAAAAATATTTTCTGTAAGTTATATGAAACTACTCCTCTGCTCACCTGGAGCTGTGTGCTCGCAGTGTTGGCACTCAGTTTTCACTGGTAGACACGTTCAGCTCGTGGCTGCTATCTATGCTGAGTATGACTTTGTATCTTGTATTAGCCTCATGGGGGTCATGTGAGCATTATAGTGGGAGTGAATCACAATATTGCTTTTGTGTATATTTGTATATACCATTTAATCTCTGTAGTTTAATTCCAACCTTTTCAAGTCTCTCTCTCTTACTCTCTTTCTTTTCTTTTTCTGGAAAGGGAAGGTGGTAATAGAGAGCATCTGTCATTCATTTAATTGCCAGCCCAGCATTAAACCATGACAAAATTATGTAACTCATACACTTGAGCTCCCCTATATATACACGGTTTTCTTGCAAAAATCAGAGCACACGAGCAGAGCCACTTGCTCCTCAAAGTTCTTAATGTTCACAGTGCTGAATGAGCACCACTCGCTGATCAGCATGCAGTTGTTCTGCTAGAGTCAGCAGTGTAGAAGTGGGCAGTAGCCTGTTGGCCTAAACCCCCTCTCAGGAAAGTAAGATAAATACTATGTAGATGTTTAACATATCAAACCATTTGTTAAAAAACCTAAATCATCAGGAACAGCAACAGTAAATGGAAGGTAATCCCTTGACCTAGCTATGCTGATTGGCTGGGGTAGAGATAATTTTCTTCATAGTAGCTGGTGTGTGGCTATGTTTTGGATTTGTGCTGGAAACAATGTTGATAATGCAGAGATTTTTTCGTTACTGCTGATCAGTGCTTACATAGAGTCAAAGTTTTTTCTGATTCTCACACCACCCCACCAGCAAGGCAGATGGAGGTGCGCAAGAAGTTGGGAGGGGACACAGGTGGGACACCTGTCCCCAGCTGGTCAAAAGGATATTCCACACCATATGATGTCATGCTTAGCATATAAAGCTGGGGGAAGAAGAAGAAAGGGGCAACATTTGGAGTTATGGCATTTGTCTTCTCAAGTAACCGTTATACGTGACAGAGCCCTGCTGTCATGGAGATGGCTGAACACCTGTCTGCTCATGGGAAGTAGTGAATAAATTCCTTGGTTTTTCTTTGCTTACCCAAGTGAATTTTGCTTTACATATTAAACCATATTTATCTCAACCCACAAGTTTTCTCATTTTTACTTTTCTGATTCTCTCCCTTGTCCCACCAGAGATGAACAAGTCTTTGTGGCTTTTAATTGCCAGCTGGGGTTAAACCATAACATTAGCCCAGAATGAAATTGGTTGATTTTGCAATACCTTTGTGATAGAGTTAATGCTTGGTGGGTCTTTAAGAAGGAAAGGGCAGGAAAACCATGAAAAAATGAAGTTGCAGAGCTTTGTTTGAGCATCTGATTAATGAATGGATAAGGTAGATGTGACCAGAGAGGATTACAGTACCTCTCCAGAGAGAGAACAAATATTTTTCAGCAGTTGCATTTGCTTGTGGAGAAATACTGGAGGAATTCTATTCCATATGAAGTGCTAAGAAGGTGCAATATTGCTCAATAGCATTTTATTCCCAGTAGATGGGAATTATCTTTTATTCGTACAGGTAACTGTGAATTTATTTTTCATTTTATTGCTTTTTTTAGTACTTGCTCAAATATTGTCGGTTGTTCTCTAATATATTGCAGAGAGAGGAAGGACCACCAGTGTGTGTTAACGTTGTCCAGGTATTTTGGATATATTTTCCTATCTACTTTTTTAAAAACTTCCTAATAGCCTAATATGGTAACTCATTAGTGATATAATATTTCAGAAAGATTTGTATTATGCATCTAAAGTAACAAATACATTCAGTTTTGAGTTTATATGTATTTTTAAATTGGCCTAGAGATATTTTTTTTAGACCTTATAAACAGCATATTTCCATGGTTGAATAATAAGAGTCACTAAACTACTGACAGATCTCAAAACCCAACACTGTTACTTAGGACTGCTTCAACTGTAATGTTTTAAGTAATAACCTTTGCAATCTAAGGAGAAATTGCACTGACTATTCTACACTAATTCAAATAAATCAGAACCTATTTGATCATACTATAATTTCACATTTAAAAGTTTTCAGCTTACATAATGCACAAAAAAGACTGTGACCTCCAAAGGATGCAAAAAGATGCATTGCTAATTCCTATATTCCTGCCCTGAAAAATGGTGGGAGGGCAAATCTTATTTAAGCAACATAAATGCCACAAGTTCTTGAAATTTAAAAACCGGACTTCAATTTAATTTTCAAAATGAATCTGTTTAAGCCATAATGAATATCTATTGATCTAGTACCAGTTTTTGATTGAACAATAGACAATGACTGAATATCTTTCCTTCAGGATCCCTAGAGGTTTCATGCAATAAAAATTAAGAAGTTGCCAAAGGATAAATGCTTGCTCGAGTCTCATTCAAAGGATACAATATAGTTTCCTTGTAAATGTCTTTGTGGGAGAATGAAGAGCCTTGTTCTTCATGATGCAGGAGGAGGTCATTCCCAAGTCTACCCCCTCTGCCCCTGGGGAAATGGAAAGATCTGCTTAGATGTTTGTCTCCTGGGATCTCTGTGTAGTGCAAGACAGTTAGGAAACCTTTTCCAATTAAAAGACTTGGTTCTTGTGCCCTTTCTGTGAAAAGGGTAACGCAGAGTCAGAGATGAGAATTGAAGAATCCCATACCCTCTGCCTCCATGTCTGATTAGATGCTGACATTTCTTCTGCTTGAAACTAGCTCAAGCATGCTAACAGCCAAATTCATTATTTCTAGCTTTATAGAAAGCCTCTCATTTATATTTCTAGATGCACAGAGTAACTCCACTGGAAATATGTTGGTGTCTCGGAGGTTAAAATGTTTTTAATTAATGTGATCAATATTGTTGTCTATAACTTATATAAATCAACAATTGTCAGCTTGCATGGTTTCTGTAAGACCGCACCTCAGTGAAGGAGTGAAAGCTGGATAACTTAATAATGGATTGCACAGGTTGCAATAGACAGTGAACACAAGTACATAGATTATTACTTTGATGAGGTACTTTGAGTTTACATGCAATCAGTCTTCTGTAACACTAAAGCAATGCCCAGGATTTAAATTTCCTAAACAATGTAAAATGACTTCAGTATAAAAGCTTACCTTCTTGGGGACATTTTCCTTAAACTTCTGTTTTGTTTGCTTGTAAATCTACTGGCATCAAAACCAAGGCAAGCACATCTTTTTCTGAAGTGTGTGGCTGCTTCACTGTTAATTCAGTGACAAAATGTAGTCAGGAAACCCTCAACTGAGAAATTCAATACCTCCAGTCCCTTTCCATATCACTAGTAAGAACTGACCTGATGTTGTCTGGAATATGCTTGGAAAGTTTACCTTCATATTACAGAGATTTAGCATCCAAAAGGCTAATCCGCTTGTTTTAATTATTTATTTATTTTAAACCACCGGTCATGTTTGAAACAATGAGCACTTTTCTTTGGAAAAACATAATCAGAATGAAGGCATTTGACTACAGAAATACGTAACAATGCTGGTGTGGGCTGAACAAGTTGCATGACTTCAGTATTATAAGGCTGGATATAAAAATATTTAAATGCATACACCTCACGTCCCAGTGCTGCTGAAGAAGATCAATCAGCCTGGAGAGCAGCTCTGAATGAAGATGAAGGAGCTTATGTTGGGCTCTTAGAGGTTTGAAGTAAGGGCAGGAAGACTGTGGAGCTAGGCTGGGGTGTTTACAGTGACAGATGCTTATCAAAAAGTCAAGGTTAGCACATGTAGCTGTCCTTGGAGAGAGGGGCTGGTGTTTCTGCTGGACACCAACTTTCCCTTGCATGTTTCAGGTGAGTCACAGAATTTTTCCATAGAAAGGAAGGAACAGAGAGAGAGAGACTTCACAAAGACTGGTAAGTTGGAGGCTGATCTATATTCTATTATTATATACTCTGTAAGGTGTTTTGAGAGCTTAAACATCATAATACTGTTATTCTAACATATAGTAATTTCCTTATTAAATAAGATTATTGTATACTATGGTATTGTTTCAGCTTAGATACAAGCACAAAATGATTTTCTTTACTAAGCCCTTTTACATTTCAACCTATTTTTCAGTCACACAACTAAACATCATGGAATTAAACAGGTGTAAACTGCAGTTTGTAGAGGCTGAACACTTCCAAATGTAAAGGCATTAATAGAAAGCTTAACAGATTTGTAGCCACATCCTAACAAAAGGTGAAACTTCTATAAAACTATTATTAAAGTCACATTCTACAGCCTTGCTTCATGTTACCTTGAACCATAAAAAACGATGAGCACTTGTCAAGACAGGCAGTCAATGACCCAGGAGCAGTATCACTCTTATCATGTACTTGTCTTGTGTGCTAGACAGGAAGAGAAAATCAAAAACATCCTCACAAAAAATTCTCCCCAATAAGCTGTGCTATACTTCTACAGGATACCATTTTATTCCATGACTACCCAAGTTTTCTGCAGATTAGTTGGGTTAAAATACACCTGTGGCTAGTAATTTCTTGTAATTAAAAAGGGAATAGTTAGTTCTGCCCAACAATATTTAGTCCAGTGCAGGAGGGACACTTTTTGGGTATACCCCAGAGCATAGTGCAGCTCCCTTCTGTATCCAGGCTTTCTTCCTATAGACACCAGGGCACAGAGGAGATGTTGGCAGTACATGCATTTGTCTACCTTCAGCATATAGGCAATGTGAGTATCTGAACCTGGCCATTGAAAAATTTCCTAGGCCCCACCTTATGGATGTAACTTTAATGTTTTTTAGTCAAGCTCAGAGTTTGCACTTGAACCCAAAGCAACATCTTTATGTGTATCCAGAGCCCGAAGACAGTACTTTCATCTTAAAACTGCATTATTTTAAACTGAGTGACCATATCCTATTCACCTAATTTTTATTGTCTCATCTCTTGTGGCTTCAGAAAAGAATTTCCAACCCCCCACTGATGACTTCTGATAAGAGACAGAATATGAGCAACACAGAAACATCATGAGATCCATTTTAAATCAGCATCTCTGAACTTTGCTAATCACAAAGCGTAAGATCGAGTGCACTGCAGATTTATAGGCTGTTAGGATTTTGCTGATAAAGGTCACAAAAGTTTTAAAATGGTGTGATTGCTATTTGTTCGTATACACAATATGGTCTATTTCGGAGGTCTGAAAAGTTTTGTAAAGCACATGTTTACTTGCCATGCAGTTAGCATTCAGTGAAGAGAAGGTCCAAATAAGAACTGAGCTGCCTGTTCCTCTTATATTGGGATCACAACTCACAGGGTCAGATTTCTTCATCCTTATATCAGTTTTACAACAACACTCCACCGATTTTTATTAGTTACTTGCACATTAAATGAATGAGATGTAGCTCTGTGGAGTATTTTGTAGGTCAAGGTCTTGGGTCTCCTCTACCTTGCATGCACACTGTTTAAACAGAAACAGTCTAAAGTCAGTATAAAAGCAACAAAACCTTCACTTTTCCACACAGCCTGAAAGTTAATCACAATGAGCTGAGGTGAAAGCCAGAGATGGCTCCTTGGAAGCCACTCCTTTAAGGGGATAAATATTCCCTGCTCTGAGCAGATTTTGAAATTGAACAGAAGAAACAAAAATCTAGATATTCAATTACCATTAACAAGTTTATTCTTTGTTCCCTTGCCGGTGAAAAATTGGTGACGTCTTATGTCCAGAAATTAATTCTTCTTCAAAAAATAAAATTGTTTTACATATATCTCTCGTTGTTCCAAAGTGTCTAAATGGGTCATTTCAAAGTTTGAATAAAGCTAAAAATGAAAATGGGAAGCGAAGTCTACCACTGTGATTCAGAAGGAGTGCTAATAGAAGTCAGATGGATTAAACTCTTCTGAAAACAATGTATTTGTCTTTATTGCCAGAGTCAACACAGCTATATAATAGGAAGCCAACCGTTTAGTATCTGTCTGGAATAAAATAACTCTGCTTTGGTTAGCCTTAACCTTTGTGAGATTTCAGTTCAGATCTGCCTTAACTCGAAAGGCTTGAACTGGAAAGGACAGATGGCTGTTTGACAGAGTGATAGCAGGGTCGAATCTGACATTTTCCCAGCCCTGTGACATTCAAGTTGCAGTACCTTGTCATTCAAATCTCCTGATATTCAGCCAGCTCTTCCTTTATTATTTATTTCTCTGAGAGCTGATTAAAGTCTGAATAGTGAGGTGCAGGATGCTGCTGCTTGACTTTTCACCTTTCCTTTTGGTGAATTCTGCTTTTGGTCTCCAGTTGTCAGGAACTGTACAGCCAACCATAGTCTAAATGTAATGAGAGGTGATTTTTAATATTGCTCCAACCTCAAATTTTGGCACAAGAAAACACTAACTAACTTCTTAAATATTTACAATACAGCCAGAATAAATATGAAGTAAAGGAACAAGTAGATTATTTAATAACTTTCTGCTTGGAGGGAAAAAAACTATAAAAAACAACACCCTTTCTAGCTATACTCTCTCCTTTTAGAAAAACATCAGTGTCTAGGCAGTATAGCTTATGGTTTTGAAGCTGTGGGAAGGGACTACTGTTATATATTATTCAAATATGGGCTATCTAAAAATATAAAAAAATACAAAAGAGAAAGCTCTAAAATCAAGGGAGCTAAGATATTTTGAGGACCAGCCCATAGCATTAAACTGTGGTATCACTTATGCTGAGGTAATGTCACAAAGACAGCTTTTGTACCTTGATTTAAATGTAAAGCTGTCAGCTATAGCTACTATATAAGTGTAACAGGTACTTCAATGTAGGTGGTAAAGGTGCATTGAAGTTTTAATAGCATTACCATGCTTCTATGATGTGTACTTAGACAAGCTAGAGAGACAGTGTTGCATCAAACTGTGTGCAGCCTAGTTGCATCTAGGTTTCATAATAGGTTTCATAATAGGTTTCATAATAGATTTGTTTTATGTTTCCATTGGTAGCACATTTTCTGTAAACCTGGTTTGTCTCTTGCTTCACAGGAGATGCAGAAGTGTGGCTTGGGTTGTAGTATCATAGATGGCCAGGTGACACCAAATTTTAAGTTGATTCACCGTACATGTTTTTCTCAATAAACAACTGAAGGTCAGGCTGTGATTAACTGGATGATGATTAATTCACATGCAAGACAGAAGTAAAAGCTAGTGACACCAAGAAAGCATATAAAGAAAGGTACTTTTGTCCCTTATTTTTAATGTTTTCTTTCTCCTAAATGCCAGAGAATATCATTGTGCCTCATATAGAGCTGAACTTAGAGTGGCAATGTAAGCTGTTCTTTTTTCTGTTGAGACTTATTTTTGTCATAAAATGTCTGATAAAAATGCATGTTTTTCTCTTTTCAGAATAGTTTGACAATGTAGCAGACCTTTTTGACTTGGGATTTAGAATATTGCAATGCACTTTGAAGAGGGCAGCACTTAAAGAGAAGTCAAAAGCATCTACCAAACATTCCAATGGTGGCAGTTCTGCTGCCAGGTGGGATGAGTGAGAGGAAATGTATTACACAACACTCCTATATTAGCACTGGCTTCCCCTTCTTTTCTCAGTAAAATTCAAAGGTTTGCATTTGATCTAGCCCTACAGAGGATTAAAGGAAAATTAAGAGGATGAACAAGTCAGTTAATGGAAGTTTGTCATTGATTTCAACAGGATTTGACCTTCAGTGACTGCCCTCTAAAATGTGCCTTCTCCTGGACTTGTTATGAAGGACAGGATTGAAAGGATTAGATTTTTTCAGTTAAGTAATCAAATGTCTAGAAGTACCAAACTCAACAGCAGATGTGAAAGCATTCCTCTCCTCCTTTGTGGATGTGAATAGAAGAAAAGCCTCTGACTATGTAACTGTGCACAGGCTGGCTTGGTATGCAGGAGGGAGAGTAACAATGGGACCCACGAGATTGCAAAGAAGAAAGTGATGGCCTTGAAGTGATCGCCTTTGTTCCAGAGAGGAAACCCCTGTTCAAGTTAGTGTCTGAGTAGGAGTCCTTGGGCTGTGTGACAGCAGATGGAATAGCCTACCTTCCTCGTGGGAAGGAGCTGTAGCAGAGAAGTACAAGAGAAGTACAAGACATCAGAGTTATTACTAGAGATCCAAACAGATAAAATCCTCCCTGGATCTTAGGGGAAAAAAAGAGAGTGTATCACCTCTGGAAGGAGGGTCAGGCCAGAGAACTACAAAAATGTAGTGAGGCTATGCAGGGAGAAAATTAGGAAGGCTGAAGCCCAACTTAAGCTTGATTTGGCCACTGCAGTCAAAGACAACAAAAAAAGTTTCTATAAATACATTGGCAGTAAAAGGAGAGTTAAAGAGAACCTCCATCATTTATAAAATGCAGAGGGTAACTTGGTGTCAGAAGATGAAGAAAAGGCAGAGGTGCTAGATACCTTCTTTGCCTCGGTCTTTAATACCGAGGCCAGGTGTCCTAAAGATACCCAGCTTCCAGAGCTGGAATTAGGGATGGGGAGCAGAGTGAAGCCCCCACAATTCAGGAGGAACTGGTTAGTGACCTGCTTTACCAATTAGTCACCCACAAGTCTATGGGTCCCAATAGGATTCACCTCAGGGTAATGAGAGAGCTGGCAAAAGAACATGCCAAGATGCTTTCAACCATTTACCAGCAGTCCTGGATAACTGGAGAAATTCCAGCTGACTGGAAATTGACAAATGTAATGCCCACCTGCAAGAAGGGTTGGAAGGATGATCTGGGGAACTACAGACCTGTCAGCCTGACCTCAGTTCCAGGGAGGGTGATGGAGCAGATAATGCTGAGTGCCATCACACAGCACGTGCAGGGCAACCAGGAGATCAGGCGCAGCCAACATGGGATTATGAAAGGAAGGTCCTGTTTGACCAACTTAATCTCCTTTTATGACAAAGTGACCTGCTTAGTAGATGAGTAAAAGCCTGTAGATGTTATCTACCTAGATTTTAGTAGGAAGTTTTATAGTGTACCTCATAGCATTCTTCTAAAAAACAAAATGGCTGCTCGTGGCTTGGACAGGCATACTCTTCAATGGGTCAAAAACTGGTTGGATGACTGTGCCCAGAGAGTTGTGGTGAAAGGGGCTATATCTAATTGGTGGCTGGTCACTAGTGGTGTTCCTCAGGGCTCAGTTTTAGGGCCATCCCTGTTTAATATCTTTATTGATGATCTGGATGAGGGGATTGAGTGCACCCTCAGTAAATTTGCAGATGACACAAAGTTGTGTGGGAGTGTTGATCTGCTTGAGGGTAGCAAGGCTCTACAGAGAGACCTGGACAGGGTCAATCAGTGGTCTGAGGACAGCTGTATGAGATTTAATAAGGAAAAATGCCAGGTTCTACGCTTAGACCACAACAAATCCATGCATTGCTACAGTCCTGGGGAAGAGTGGCTTGCAAGCTCCTCCACTGAAAGGGACTTGGGGGTGCTGGTCGGCAGCCAGCTAGATATGAGCCAGAAATGTGCTCAGGTGGACAAGAAGGCCAGTGGCATCTTAGCTTGTATCAAGAATCATGTGGCCAGTAAAACTAGGGAAGTGATTGTTCCTCTGTACTCAGCATTGGTGAGGCTGCACCTTGAGTACTGTGTTCAGTTTTGGGCCCCTCACTTCAGAAAAGACATTGAAGTGTTGGAGCGTGTCCAAAGGAGGGCAATGAGGCTCATTAAAGGTTTGGAAAATGTGTCTTGTGAGGGATGGCTGAGAGAGCTGGGTTTATTTAGCCAGGAGAAGAGGAGGCTTAGGGGAGACATCATCACTCTTTACAACTACCTGAAAGGGAGTTTTAGTGAGGTGGGGGCTGGTTTCTTCTGCCAAGACTACAGTGAAAGGATGAGGGGAAATGGACTTAAGTTACAACAGCAATAATTCAGATGAGATATTAGAAAAAAAAATCACCACTAGGGTGATTAGACATTGGAACAGGTTCCCTAGGGAGGTGATGGAGTCGTCATCCCTGAAGGTATTCAAGAAGTGCCTGGATGAGGCACTGAGTAATATGGTTTAGTGTTTTAAGTGTTATTATGGTGGTGCTGGGTAGACATTTGGACTGGATGATCTTGAAGGTCTCTTCCAGCCATAACAATTCTGTGATTCTGTGATTCTGTGCAAAGAAAGCCTGTCTGTTCTTTAACACCCTAAATCTTGACAACTTTCACTTTATTTTTATTAAGGATATGAACTTGTGTGAGTAAAGGAGAAAAAGCACACTGTAAAAATTCAGAGATGAAATTGATTGTGTAAAGACTACTTTTTTCTGCCACTGGAAATTGTGGAAGGCAAGAGAAGGGGTGAGAGGATAAAGAAAACAGTTGTATCTGTTTCATAAAGACTTTCCCTCTAAATACCATGTGAGTTATTAGACTAGAACCACAACAGAAAGAGGTCTTCAGCACGTAATTCTTTGTTTTGATCATTGAGGGCAGGAGACAATAGCCAACACACTGCATAGCAAATATGTTTTAAAAGCCAACAAAATCACATTAGACAAATTGACTACAGTGAGGGAAGTGATTCAAGTTGTACATTATCAGACAATACTGTGGGAAAAATTGTTATCGTACTTCTCATCCAGTCACATAATGCACTGCTACTGGTAATGCCAACAAGTAATGCTGGATTCTTTACAGAAATCCTCCCTGTACCTTCTCGGATCTTGCTCACAGCCACAATTAATTGCATGCTAAGACTAGTTGGAGAGATCTGACATGTCTCTGTGAAAGTCTCAAAGTCACAGCTCCATTTATTATTTACATAAATGAATGGGCTACAGTAAAACATGAAAATAACTGCATCTGGTTACTTTTAATATAATAAATCATGTGAGCTCTGGGGCTTTTTTGGATTGTGATGTCATCAGGACCCTTTAACAGAATTATTTTGCTGTATCTCATCTATTATTCTATATATTTATGTAGAAACAGCTGTCATTCTGATAAACGCCCTGAGGGCATTCAAAATAATGACATGTGAAACTATAGCCAAAACTACTTGGCATCAGCTGCAACTCATTACTGGAGTTCAGCATCCTGATCAACATTTAATGAATTATGATCAATTTTAACTAATCATTTATCATCTTACATTGACTGGCGTGCTAAATCTTTGACAGAATAACAAAACAGGCCTAATGCAAATCGCTGCCAAAGTTTGCCTTTGACTGAAGACCTTTCTACCCCATGAACAATCCACTGCAGCATTCAAAATATAGCAACTGTGACAGGCATTCTGACCCCCATCCAAGGATTTGCTCTAACTCTTGTTACTCTAAGTATAGGAAAGATACTGAAGTACAAAATGGAAGTGTTAGAAACTTGTGCCAAAAACGTCTGCCTGCCTGGCCAGCAAAAGAGAGGAAAAACAGTGATAATTTCTCTGATTCCCTGCTGTCAGTAATATGCACTTACAGAACATATTTGTTTATAAGAGATCACAATGGTCTCTTCATTCCTGAGTACGACTTACTGACATTTAAACTCATCTAAATGTCTGGAATACACAACGTCTTTTGTCAATGACTTTCCATGAAACAATTAAACATAGTAGAAAAAACATGCTTCATTTCTTCATTTGTACCCTACTGCCTCACCACTTCATGTGACATCCCCTTCTTCATGCATTGTGTGGACAGTGATCAATGCTTAACTTCTTTTCATTTTCTTTATGCTCTGTTTAATTTTATAACACTTTAATCTTCTTTTGCCTCAATTGTTCTTTTCCAGGCAGCCTTTTACAGGTGTATTTGTTATTGCAAAATTTGAGAGCATCTCCCTCACCTCAAGTGGTTTTGTTTGGATGAAATAGAACAATGTGGACACAGATCACTTTGTGCAGGCTAGAAATACAGGAGAGAATTTCTTAATGCTGGACCCTATTTTTTTGTCCTATGATCTGTCAAAGATATGCTGTGGCTCTGTAATGTACTATTGGATTTGACGTTGTATAACTATTACTGCCATTTACTGCACTGTGAAGTTCCTTCTCATTAAGGGCATGCATCACTGTGTCAACCTGAGGAGGCTGCCATAGATTTGTTAAAATATCCATTAAGGCTTATTACATGGAAAAGCATGTGGGCCATAATGTTTTATTCAGCAAAATTATCTCACAGGTACCTGGGGTTTGGACAAGGTGCTTAAAGGGGAAGATTTGCTTGCTAACAAGTATTCTTCCTTTTTTTGTGTGTATTAAATTAATGGGAGCCATATGGTGAAGTACAGAAAAAAACCTGTGTTAATACCCCTTGCTAACTACAGCCACCTGTTCTAATGGCCAGACTAATAGCAGGCCTGTTGGTGGTTGCTGTTAACATATTCAGAGCCATTATCAGCTTTTTTTGGCACTTGTATAGAATTGCATATTACTCTTCTCAAAACTGAAAATCCTGTGGTAAGTTGTTTCACAGATCCCGAAGGCCAATATGGGGCAGCCATACATAACATTTCCTACTTAAAAATCTACTTGCTTTAAAATCATAGAATCATAAAATCATAGAGGTTGGAAGAGACCTTCAAGATCATCCAGTCCAACCACCTACCTACATCCCACTAAACCATGAAACCCAGCACCACATCCAGATGCCTCTTAAACACTCCCAGGGATGGTGGCTCCACCACCTCCTTGGGCAACCTATTCCAATATCCAATCACCCTTACAGTGAAGAAATTTTTCCTCATGTCTAATCTGAATCTCCCCTGCTGCAATTTAAGGCCATTTCCTCTTGTCCTTTAACTATGGGCACGGCAGAAGAGACTGACCCCTGCCTCACTACAACCTCCTTTCAGGGAGTTGTAGAGAGCAATGAGGTCCCCCCTGAACCTCCTTTTCTCCAGACTGAACAACCCCAGATCCCTCAGTTGCGGGGTAGTAATTATGGACTTCACTACTCCAATATGAAGCCAGCAAAGACCAAGTTTATTTACCTTTTATCCCTTATATACATTCGGACCACGCGCCGAAAACGTACATGCTGATAGGTTAGCACCCCCTGTACG
>VZRW01008055.1:0-25612 GCA_013398125.1 Aegotheles bennettii | reverse complement strand
CCATGGATCACACCTGTCCAGATCCCTCTGTAGAGCCTTCCTACCCTCAAGCAGATCAACATTTCCACCTAACATAGTGTCATCTGCAAACTTTCTGAGGGTACATTCAATCCCCTCATCTAGGTCATCAATAAAGATATTCAACAGAACTGGCCCAAACGCCAAGCTCTGGGGAACACCACTAGTGACCAGCTACCAACTGGATTTAGTTCCATTAACCACAACTCTCTGGGCCCGTCCTTCCAGCCAGTTTTTCACCCAGTGAAGAGTGTACCCATCCAAACAATGGACAGTCAGTTTTCTTAGAAGAATGCTGAAGGCGACAGCATCAAATGCTTTACTGAAGTCTAGATAGACCACATCCACAGCCTTTCCCTTATCTGCTAAGCAGGTCACTTTGTCATAGAATGAGATCAGGTTGGTCAAACAGGACCTTCCTTTCATAAACCCATGTTGACTGGACCTGATCCCCTGGTTGCCCTGCATGTACTGCATGATGGCACTCAGGATGATCTGTACCATGATCTAACTCAGTACAGAGGTCAGGCTGACAGACCTGTAGTTCCCCGGATAATCCTTCTGACCCTTCTTGTAGATGGATGTTATGTTTGCTAATTTCCAGTCAGTTGGAACTTCTCCAGTTAACCAGGACTGCTGGTAAATGACTGAAAGCATCTTGGCAAGTTCTTTCACCAGCTCCCACATTACTTTGGGGTGGATTCCACCTGGGCCTGTAGATTTGTGGGTGTCCAGTTGGCATAGGAGGCCACTAATCATTTCCTCATGAATTATGAGGGCTTTGCTCAGCTCTCCACCTCTAACTTCTATCTCTGGGAGCTGGGCATCCTGAACACAACTGCCACAGATGTTGAAGACTGAGGCAAAGAAAGCATTAAGTACCTCAGTCTTTTCATCATCCTTTGACACTATGCTACCCTCTGCATTCAACAAAGACTGGGGGCTCTCCATTAGCCTCTCCATTTAGATTTCATTCATTTCATACATTTAGTAATGTTACTAAAAAGTACAGTCTGGTTTTGTATTTATATGACACTCGTCTTAAGAGGTCCACACCCACCAATTGTCAAATTCTGACATGAATGTTTCATTGTGATGTTTTTTTTCACTACCACTATATTTCATGTTCTTCTCATTCGCTGTGCCCCATCCACTGTGATCATGTCTTAGCTCCTTTGATTCTCTAATTTCAGTTGTTTGTCAAGGTGCCTAAAATAGTAGAAGTGGATCCATTGGTAAATTAATAATTGGAACTTACTGAAAATGTGAACTCATCCTTTATAGTCATATCTGTTCCATGAGTCTTGTTCCTGTGATAAGTAGGCTGTAAAACAATTCTGTGTAATGAGTTTCATGTACTAGTTAACCACTATTGTTAATGTAAGCAACATCCTCTGCCATACGTATTTGAAATAGTAATCATGCTTCCTTCTCAGATTTAAAGTCATAAGAATGAATCCAGGAATTAAATTGGTAAAACCATCTTTTAACTCCTCTATCAGCTTGCTTGCCTCTGCTCCTTAAAGATCCACCAAAATGAAAGAAAAACAATAAGTTAAGAATTATTAAAACTAGCAGGGTCAAGAGTGTGGTTGGATTACAGTCTTGCCAGTCATTAAATTGCTGCCCAGGCACTACACCCAGTGAGCAGCAGCAGTCAGTGACAGTATCACGAAAGGAATATTTCAATTGCTGTACTGGATTCAGGAGAAGATGTTAGCTCTGTAGATTGTATGGTAAAATGTATTCTTAGGACTCATACTGGGAAAATATTCCCTTTCATGAAGAATAAAATTAGATCAAAGCATACTTACCCCTAAGAATTTGCTGCTGTGTTTCTGGAGATGAAGAGTATGTCACTGTTGAACTGACCCAGTATGGCTGTTCTTACGAGTCCTGCCTCAATCTTTAGTCTTAAAGAGCACAGTTTCCCATACATTTAATGATTGGTATTGAGGTTAGCACATTAGTTTCTTAACAATTTATTTCAAGATACTCCTCTTACAAATTGAATTCCTGAAGCATGACAATTCTTCAGAATATTTTAGGGAAAGGAACATTCTTCCTGCTCAATGTATATCAGAATGTAAGACTACATCTAATGACCTATCAGTTCAACATCTGGAGTTCAGGATATGGTGCCACTTAAAAAATCATAATGTAAAATAAATATTAGTCACAAATATTTCTTAAATTTGATTTTTTAAAAATGCTGCCAGAGCAGAGAAGCATGATCTGAGACTAGGGCTGGCAATTCTGCATAGGTGCCCAGCAGCCGTGAGTGAATTGGCCAGCTCACGTTTGGAAGCCTCATAACTTCATTTAGATCAAACTGTACCTCAGTAGGTAAACCCATGTAAGAACACACAGGGGAGGAAGGGAATTTCAAGTGGCAATCCCAGCTCCTTGAACTATCTACTCATTTTACATTGACTGTTAGAAAGAGCAGAGAGACATTTAGGAACAAAGAATAGAATCTAAGTTTTCTGTCTCAAGTTATCTCTTTTCACTTTGAAACTTGATTGACTTTCTGTCTTGTAACTTCTGCTGGCTGAAAGAGTCATATTTTCAGCAAGACCCATGGTGAGGTAATTTTCTGGGTAAGTACGAGCTTAAATCCTGGAGTTACGGAGGTGTTTTGTTTTTTGTTTTGTTTTGTGGGGTTTTTTTGTTTTGGTTTTGGTTTGGTTTTGGTTGTTTGTTTGGTTGGTTGGTTTGGTTTGGGTTTTTTTGAACATGAATCTGTTTCAGACAGAATTACAGATAATTCTTTTTTGTTCAAATTTTCAGTGTTAATTATTGGCTACCTTTGTTGTTCTCTCTTCAGCATGCTGGAGGCTACAGATATATTTTCTTGTCATGTAATTCTTGTCTTTTAATGTACAGAGGTGTTGGATGCTTGACTCTGGCATGCGAATTCCACTCAGAAATTAATATTTGTAGGTTATGACCCCTTTTTACAGCTGTCCCTCTGTATGTACCAGTACTATTCTCCTACCTTAGAGTTATTATGATTACAAATACATTAAAGATGGTGAATTGCTCAGATAATAATAGAGGCTGCATAATAGAATGGTTATCTAGAAGACAGCTGAATGAAATAATTTAGCTGTTACTTTTTATGTAATAAAAATAAATGAACACAACTTTGGTGACACTGAAATATTTTCTGAATTAATTTCAAGTCATTGAAGTGTTTCTGTTGTGGAGAAATGTAAAGTAGGAAAACTAAAACTTTTCATTTTCACATTTCCAATTGGAATGTCCAGTTTACTTTTGAGAAGTAGTCTTTTATCTTCCAAAAGTTTCAGTGCTGTTTGAACCTAAACAGAGGGTAACAAATAAACTATCTTCTTCATCTCAAATAAGTTGTTGTGGTTTTTTTTTCCCAGCTTCTTATTTTTCTGTATTTTCTAAGAAAGTTAATTGTTTCAGGTTATCTGCAAAAAATATTTTAATTTGATTTTTTCAGAACTGCTAGAGAACCAAGATATATAATGTATAGTGAATCACACTCTGTGACTGACATCATCTAATGGTTGTGCTGTCTAGCTTGCTGTTCTTCTTAAGGTCTACTACTTTCTCTGTTTGTATTTACGACAATAGAAGGTAACTGCTAAAGACAGATAACTAAGAAGCAAAGAATAAAATGTCCCCCTTTCTCAAGAGAGTTAGTAATACTATACTCGTGCTTCAAGCTAAATTCCCTAAGGAGCACTCAGTTTAAGACAATTATAAGCTGAATTATTTGTAAGTGTAACCGAGTTTCTAAAGCAGTTTATCAACAGTTATAAAGACATAAATATGGTAGAGAGCAATAATTTTTTTTTTCCAATGACATCATATATAGTTTTCATTATTGTTATAAATTCAGTTCTGCTTCTTTTTATGTATAAACAGAGCATTTCATCATATAATATTTTTTTCAGATATTGTAATATTTTTACATGGGTTAGTTTTAAATGTATATTTCCACCTTTTTGTCATCATCAACCTTGTGTATGCAGGCAGAGACTATTATTACTGCTTTCAATTTCTTTGCTATTTGCTTAATAGCAGGTTTCAGTTGATGTGACCTTTTACTTGATAAAAAGAAAATAGAGCATCAACGGATTGCTATCATCAATAGGATACAATTAACCAGGCGATGATTTAATGAAAGAATAATGTGAGAAGAACTGTGTTGGAAAAGCTATTTTAAGACTTGGAGACAATTTTATGCAAAAAGCATATGCAGAAGATAGTGATTTCATTAGCATAGTACTTAGGAATTGACAGCATCCTTGATTTTCTTCTTTTTTCTCTAATTTTATGCTTAAGTGATCATTGAGGTAAGTGATGTGGAAGAGAGAAGTGCTTCTCCTTTGTCTTTAAAAGATGAAGCAAAATGTTTAAAGAGTAAAAGGAGGTTTCAGTCATCTGCCTTCTCAAATTACGGTAGTTGCTGGATAATGAAAGCTGTGACCCCCATTAAATGCAGCACAATCTTGGCTTGCTGGCTAGGTAGTATCCTATCCAGTTTTAAGCAGATAACTAAAAGATGACTTGAGCATTGGTTTTAAGGGTGCTATTTTGTAAACTGCGTGACCTTTCTTTTGGATAAAACAGCTAGAGGAAAGTAAGCGAGGGTGTCTTGAGATCAATGAAAAATGAAACTATATTTTTTGTCAATAGATTTGTCATGGAAGTGTTGTGTGCTGAAACATACTACATATTAAGTTTTCATTCTAGTAAGAGATTCCTTTTCTATCTCATCTTTAATGTTACTTAGTCATTCATATTGCAAATGTTGCTCTTCTCATTCAGCTAGGAAGACTTAATGTCCCATCCCACCAAAATAAAATATAGCTGGACCAACAACTCATAAAACACCATTCATTCATTAATCAAATTTTCAAAATAAGAAATAAATCAACTGTGCATTTATTAAACTCTTCTTCAGAAGTAATTCCTGGTACTTTTGTATTATCCACATATCATGATCAAGCTACAATATTCCAAGTTTAGGCCTCCGCTGTAAAAAGAATTACAAATAAACATAACAAGGATAGTCTCAGAGTCCAGAAGCTTGCACATAAAGATGACAAAAGCATAACAGAGACACAGAAAGATAAAATGATGATATAGCCCTGTGACTCTGGAGAATAATTAGTTATGACAAAGGTAGTTTGTGCTGACATAAGAACTGTATCATTGGTCTGAAAAGAACAGGTTCTCTGCTGCGAAGTACAATGGAAACATGAAGAAGAGGAAGTGAATGAAGTGACTGGTAAAACTACCTCCAATAATTATGTCAAAAGCCAGGCCACATAAAATTGTACTCCAACTAAGTGTCAAAATGATCATATTTTTAAATAAGGGTAAGTTCAGGAAATATAATAGGAATCATTAGTGTGTTAGAAGAGCATACTTTTCGCCAGCAAAGCTTCTTTCCCCTCTGAAGGTATTAGGCCCATTCTGCATATTCAGATAAGAAATATGGGCAAAAAAATATAAGCAAGCCATCACCAGACAACTGTCTAATGTGTGTTATTTTACCCCTCGTATTCTGAGATAATGGCTCTAGTTGAAGAAGAATTAAGAACTCTGCTAGGATTTGAGTGAAGATATCCTAAAACAGCAGGTTATGTACAACATGCTGAGTTTACAGCTCAGGAAAAGTTTTAATGAAATTTCTGTTTATAAAGAGAGGAATCCAACATCCTGCAGAGACATACAAAATTTACTCTTTCTAACATGCTTATTTAAAAAAAGGCATCAAAATATTCCTTGCAACATACTTTTCCTGTTCAGACATAATGTCTTGAAGTGGTGCACCTCAAGTTACTTTGGTGTACTTGTGCTATGAATGTGTAGCATTGCTCTTTCCCAAGAATCACACTGCTCTCTCTTGAAATACCTAGTGTAGGATGAAAAAAATTGAGTCTATATGAAGTTTTTTTTCAGAAAATGATTTTGTATCATGTTTTGATAAATCTTTTACTGTATTCCTTTTTTATTATTATTATTTTTCTCCTGCTAGCCCTACTTCTGTCCTAACTTCATGGGCTATTTGTTTCTACTACAGGACTCATGATTTTTTGTGATTGCTGAAGAGCCATCTAAAGTCTACTTTGTTAATTTACTTTAAATGATTGATTCTCTATTTCTTTGTTTTCCTTTCCCCTCTACTACTCTATATGAGATAAGAACTATCGATATGTTGTTGATAATTTGTTCATGCCTGAGAAATATCTTCACAATTCTGCTTTCCAGATAAAGTTGCAGAGGAAAAAATCAGATAAGTTATTAAAGCAGACAGACAATGTCTTCTGTTATATACTCAATTTTATTTTATTTTTTTTTTGTTACTGACCATGTTTCCATGATAGATTAATACCATTCAGCTGAAGTTTTATATTGGACACTGCATGAGTATCAGCTTCTTACAGGAACACTTTTTTTGGCATTATATTGACTTTTGCAAAGTACCCATGACCAGCACAACTGACACAGAACAAGTAGTCAGTAAAAGAGCATATTCAGCACATTACTAAAGAAAGCAAGCAAGCAGAGTAACCAATTATTTGCATTGTTGTGATGTTACATTGTGACCAAGTTACATTATGTTATTTGGTGTCAGGTGAGTAATTATTTATGACTAAAAAAGAAGATAGAAATTTGTAGTGTGTGAAAACCTTGGTAACAGAAGGGTAAACTTGCACTTCCCAAACTTAGGGATGTAATTCAAGATACCTTAGTTAAAATACTAATCTCTATGGGCACCTATATAATTGACCATAAGAGAGAAAGGTTGCAACAGTGGGTGATTCAGAGCAGGATATTAAATAGGTGTCTCAAGAATACATAATTTTATTTCAATTTTTCCACTCTAATTAGTATATATATAAAGTAAACTGACTCCATTTTAATTGTGGTGTTCTTTTCTCTTTCTTTCTAGTACTGTAACTTAAATATAATAATATTCCTTTCTGTTTGCTTGTAGTCCAGTGAGAGAGGAAGACAGGCTAATCCTACATAAATTTTTACCATATTAAGAGCTGGGGGCTCTATATTAAAGCTGTATGTTCTGAATCCCTACTTGACCTGGAAGAACATCTTGTTACTGAGGTGCAAGAAATGTAAATCTGAATATATTTAAAAACAAGCAAACAAACAAACAAACAAACAAAAAAAGCAAGGGGGCATTTAATTATCAAATTTGCTTCTGGTAAAATGAGCTTCCAATTTTCTTCTGTTTTTTCATTCCCTGGAAAATCTGCAAAAATGAGATAACCCTTAATCCAAAACTTATTTTCTTTATTTATTCTTGCTTCTTTCCTCCTTGTCTTGAATTTTTTGGTTTTATCAAGTATTGCATGTAAAGGATGCAAGAGGCTTCAACCCCAATTCTTTCAAACAGAAAATGTTTCTGACTTTAATAGCTATGGCATGAGAGTGCAGTATGCTAGGGATTATTAAGTGATATCTTATGCCAACCTCAGTAGCCTGCTTAAGGAAATATCATACACTCATACAGTTACAGAATCACAGAATGTTTTTTGTTGGAAAAGACCTTTAAGATCATCAAGCTCAACAGTTAATCTAGCACAGTGCCAAATCCACCACTAAACCATGTCCCTAAACACCACATCTACACTTCTTTTAAATACCTCCAGGGGTGGTGACTCAACCACTTCCCTGGGCAGCCTGTTGCAGTGTCTGACAACCCTTCTGGTGAAGAATTTTTTCTTAATATCCAATCTAAACCTCCTCTGGCAGCAACTTGAGGCCATTTTCTCTTGTCCTATCCCTTCTTACTTGGGAAAAGAGACGACACCCACCTTGTTGCAATCTCCTTTCAGGTAGTAGTAGAGAGCTATAAGGTCTCCCCTGAGCCTCCTTTTCTCCAGACTAAACAGCCCGTTTTCTCAGCCTCTCTTGATAAGACTTGTGCTCTAGAACCTTCTCCAGCTTTGTTGCTCTTTGGATTTGCTCCAGGACCTCAAAAGCTTTCTTGTAGTGAGAGGTCTAGGACAACGGTCCTCCACTAGCTATCCTCTGCCTATCCACCAGACACTTCTGCATCACAGATTCTCTGATCCATTGAAGATTGGCAATGCAATAGTGGTAGTCCAGCAGGAGGAGCAAGCTCTAATTTTTTTCAGCATTTTTAAAAATTCCTGCATTTGTTATCAGAGACAAGAGCTCCCTCCAAATTCCTTTCGATTGTTTCAGTCAAAATGTCATATAGGTGCGTGACTCAGGCAGTTCATTTAGCATTTACTGTTTAAACCTCATGGGCATGGAAATATAGGGGACTTCCTGCAAAATGAGCTGAACAGCATGAGATGATGGAAAGGCTAATGATCAAATTTTTCAAAAGTATTCATAACAGGGAAAAAAACCCAAACAGAAGCTTGTTATTCCCTTTGGCTTCAGTACTGTAAAACTGAAGCAAAAACCCTGTAAAGTACTATGATACTTTTGAAGTAAAAATAATTTACTTTTCTGAATAAATTGCCTTTTTAAAAAAAACATACCTGGAAAAACATATCTTAAATTTGACATAGATCAATTTATGTATCTCATCTTTAGTAGTTCATCTTATATAACTCATCTCTATCCTCTGAAAAGGGTCACTGTAACCCTCCGAGTGGAACAAATATGCTATCTATAGGGTATTTTGAAATTACTTCTTAGTTGTAGTTAACACACAGCTCCTTATGAAATTCCTGTTTATGTTTGCATTTCAAAGAGTGCAAAGTGAATGTTGTGCAATTCTCAGCACATTTTCCAGAAATTAAGAAAGAATTTCAGTGAATGAATCGAATAATGTAGTTGGACAAGCATTACCTTCTTTCTTTGACATAATGATGGGATAATGATCATGTGCTGTTTTTTAATCATTATTTTAAAAAGCCAAGGATTCTATATTGATTTCCCATTACTTGTTCTTACTTACCTGCTAACAGGTATACCTCTCCTTACGAAATTTTCTCTCCCTCATCTAGGGTATTTATATGTAAACATAAAAGAAATAACTGGTCAAATTTAAACAAGGAATGATAATTTTATATAAATGGCATGCTATTAAAATTTTATATTTTTTCTTCTCATTATAATTTAAGCTATTAAAAAATTTCTGACTCTACATTTCCTGGGGTTGTACAGGCTTTTTCTTCACCTGCTATCAATCTGTGATACAGAAAAGTGGTAGCTGTAGTTTTCTATCTTTTTTGTAGATACAACAGGAGATGTGTTGGTGAAGTGGAGGCAGGAAAACAGGTTTAAAATGCAGTTTGAGGAATAACAGGACTGTATTTGAAAATCAAAAAATAATAATCAGAAAGTGTTGCACATTAAAATCTAAAAATAGAGCAATAATACAATCTGATCTATGCGAGTTCATCAAAGCATCATATTTTCCTGTTGTTTTTCAAGTCTTTATTTGCTTGAGGGGTGAAAAAGGTCCAAAACCAAGGGCAAATTGTTTAAATTAAAGTCAAATTGTCTATAAAAACAGAGCCTCTCTCTAGTGATACTGCTTTTATCAGATTCCAGTCTTATGCCTTCAATTTTTAGTCTAGCTAGTGTACAGATACACTAAAGTTTCTTAAAATTAACTGAAGAAAATGTTATTCTCTGATGTATAACCAAGCAAAGTGAGGAAAGAGGAATTTGTGACCACACTGCTGAAAGTACAGCAAATTTTTAATGGATTAGCTGAGGTTAGAAAAAATTTTAAGCAACAAACAGTGGAGGTGGGGAAAAAAAATGAAGCATTTCATGAATAATGAAAGTTGTACAATTTAGAGGTCCCAGTTCTCCAAATACTTCTGAAACCCCCAGTCTGAAACATTTGCTCAATCCAGGCCAAAGATGAGGACTCTGTCTTAGGCTATAGTGGGATGCTGGACACCTGACCCATCACTTTCAGGTGTGCTCCAAAACACATTGAAGACAATGGTTATGTTTTCATTAACACAATGGGCTTTGAACTGTTTTCTAAATTTCCTTCATTTAGTTCACATTTTGACAGCTCAGTGAAAAGAAAGACCTGGCCTTTTAGTTCACCAGCACCTCTGTACAAAAGAGAGTTTTACTCTGAGAAAGACTTAGGTGACATTGTCTCCCTCTCTCCCTCACTAGCATGACATTTGTGATTCACACCATTTGTTCATAAATCACACACAAATGTGCAGGTCATGTGGAGTGGAGACGGAAAACCTTAGAAAGCAGAACAAAGTATCCTTGCTGATGGTGTGCAATTTTAAATCTAAAGTCTAACGAGGACACTTTAAAAATAATGGTCTGTGTACTTATTTGATGGAGCTTTTAGTTCAAGTTTGCTTTCCTGGATTTGTTCTGTAGTCCAGAAAACAAAGATGTAAGGAACACTTAAGTGTAAATGCAAATTTATTGGATTTGGCAAGTTTTTTGACTGTAAGCTCAAAAGAAAATCCTTTCTTCAGCATTATTGTCAATCAGTCAATAGGGGAAGCTATATAAGCCATTGTTCACCTTAAATGAACAACTTTTAGGAAGGCATTGAAAAACAATTCTGTTTCAAGAGTTTCTGTCAGTAAAATATCCCTGAAACAACGTCCAAAAGCTGTTCAGAAGAAATATGAGAAAAAAATAAATATATATATGATGTGGAACAATGCAACATTTGATGAGCAGGACAAATCTTTAGGAAACAAAACTGTTTAAAAAAGCATTTTTTAATTTTCACTGTATCTTTCCCAAGAGGTAAAGGAACAGTGAATTTCCCTAAATAACAATGCATCAGGTTAAGTGGTACATTTTTTAGAAATGTTTGGTGTGCAAATTTCACATAACAAATTACTTTATCTGCCATGACTATTCTATTAATTTTTTCATTAAACTTTGAGTTAATTCCACAGTTGCAAAATACACTTTCTTACTGAGCTCTCCTCCACTAATCCAGGCATATGAATACAAGGTGGTGGAAACAGACAACTTCATATACGGTAGTGAACACATTAATTTTTTTATGTAGGGTCCTTCATCAGTGAAATTTATTAGGAATACTTTAGAAGAATATAATGATGAGTATGTAGTGTCACAGGCCAGGGTACTGTTCTTATATCCTGATACAAAAATAAAGACTCTGAACTGTAACATTAGCTGGTGTAGCATATGCCATATGCTGTCAGTGCTGTAATTCTGCTTCCATGTTCTGATGTTGCAACCTATATTCTTCATCTCATAAACCTTTTAATCCCTAATCCTCCTTGACTCCCACCTTCCGCTAAGTTCACCATCTAATTTATATTAAGTGTTATGCACTCATCTCAGACAGGAAGATCAATGACTTGTTTGCTGTCAGGCTCCTTTTACACCAGCCAGCATTTGTTCCTGAAGGCTGCATCTGGACTACTGTGAAATGAGCTCAAAGAATAAAATACAAATAAAAATTATAATCAGGTCTATAAAAAATGGCTAACAGTCTAACAGATCTAACAGTACACACAACAAAACTATTCTGAATATCCTACTAAGGACATTGATATTTGTTATTTAGCCAGCTATATCCTCAATACAAATGCTAATCATAATTGGTTCAACGATGCATAGCAACAGATGTAAGAAACCTATTGTGTCTGCTAATGCTGATTCATCATATGTGCAAGCAACTATTAAGTCAGCACATTACAAATTTGAAATGTCAGTGAAAGTTCAGGCATATATCATGATCACCTTCATAGACCAGACCCATTCACTGATTTAAACTGTACAAAATTACTTTGGCTACTTTTAATCATTTAGTGTGACCTAATGCTGTTTTAGATTCAGTTACAAAGGTCAAAAATTTAAAGAGAAACTCTTCAAGACAAACTATAGCCATGTGAGAATGAATTTTTTACCCCAGGCCTAATGATTTACACCTCTGAAACATAAAAGTTAATGTTTATTGAATTTTTGTGTTTTCTGGTTAGAGACATCTATAAGGAACTTGTTGCCACATTTTATTGCAATTACTACTCTTACAGATCTTATAAATGCTTGCTTTTCCACTTGTCTCTTCACAATTGCCCTTTTCCTTCTGTGCTCATTTCAGCCTAGTACCCTCTTTATATTTCTGCAGTGAGTGAAAGTCAGCCAGAGAGAGAGAAGAGATAAAAAGGTTAGAGAAAAGAACCAAACTGAAACTATTCACTATGTGAAACTGTTCACCTGGAGCTATTCAAGAGCAACTGCTTTCAATCCCTTTGAAATACCATTCAAACTTTTAGTTGCACTCACCTTAGTAAATAATGCTCTTTGAAGCCAGGCTCAGGGCACAGATGAACAATGAAAGAAGACGAAAAACTGTCAGAAGCAGAGAAACACAAGGCTGAAAGGGACCATCCAGGCCATAGACTAAAATTTCATTCCTCTGCATGCAACCAACTCTTCTAATTCTTTTTATACACACTTGAAAAATTGATTTTAAGATCCATTACATTTCTTGTCCTCATAACTTATATCAGAAAAGTACTCTAGAGATTAATTTTATTTTTTTTAAAAAAAGTAATTTCCATTATGATTTTTACTCATTCCTACAGGAAAAACAGACATATGACTGCACCACATTTGCCCCCTTCTATCCCACAAAGTCTTCCATACTCTCAAATGCCTGCACTCAATGGCCGTACCAAGCACACAAAATGAAACATGCACATCTTATTATAAATACCAGACTGGAGGATGAAACAAAGCCCTCATGTTAGTTTGGTGCTTCGAGCTAGGAAAAAAAAGCACCATAGAAACACCACACACAGATGGGAAGAGACAACACTGAACACCAGGCAGTGTGGATGGAGCCAGTTTACCCAATGACCTCTGACTTGGAGGTGCTTCTCTCTATCCTTTTGCCTGGAGAATTAGAGGTGACTAAGGGGGTCACTGGCCTTGCCAGGGTAGATACAATCATAATGGCATTCAGCTACTAACATAACTGCTTCTAACTTAATACATAGCCTTATTTGTCTCCCTGTAGCTTTAGGACATTATGTACATTTCCCTTTCCATTAGTACAAACTTCTGCCAAAGTCCATTGTCATTTTAACATGCTGGGAAATTTTGCCTGTATGAAAACAAAAAAACAGTTTAGTTCTGGCCAGTACTGAATGTTACAAACCAATATGCAAGTAATTCTAGTAAGCTTTAGTCTTTTTCATTTGACTACAGCTATATTTAAAAAAAAAAAACAAAACAAACAAACCTAACTGATTTAAAAGGAATTGACTACAAATTTCTGGTAAATGGTGTCAAAATTTGACTTATTTCAGTTGATCCAAATATTGTTTAGATGGGATTGACACTCTCTCCACCATAACTGAGCCAGGTCTTCACCACGTTACTGAGATCTCAGTCTTAAGAAGGGACCAAATGCTAATTAAAGACTTCAGAACTTATCTGTCAGTGAAGGCATCTAATGAACTGAGCAATAAATTGTGAATTGAAATAGTTTAATATAACTTCGGTAAAAAAATAAGAGATGAACAGAGCAGCTAAATTTGGGTTTTGTTTGTTTGTTTGTTTGGTTTTGGTTTCGTTTTTTTAATAAGCTTGGTAAATTTAGAATCATAGAATCATAGAATATCCTGATTTGGAAGGGACCCATTAGGAACATCGAGTCCAACTCTTGTCCCTGTGTAGGACACCCCAAAAATCACACCATGTGCCTGAGAGATCTGTCCAAACATTTCTTGAACTCAGTCAGGCTTGGTGCTGTAACCACTTCCCTGGGGAGCCTATTCCAGTTCTCAACCACCCTCTGAGAGAAAAAACTTTTCCTGATATCTAACCTAAACCTCCCCTGGTTCAGTCTCATTTCCTTGAGACCTGTCATTGGTCACAAGAGTGAAGAGTAAATACTTTCTGTACCTGCCCCTTCTCTTCCCCTCATGAGAAAGCCATAGACCACAATGAGGTATCTTCTCAATCTCCTCTTCTCCAAGCTGAATATACCAAATGGCCTCAGCCACTCCTCATAAGACATCCCCTGCAGATCCTTCACCATCTTTGTGGCCCTCCTTTGGGCACTCTCCAATAGCTTGATGTCTTTTTTATATTGTGGTGCCCAAAACTTCACACAGTACTCAAGGCGAGGCTGCACCAGTGAAGAGTTGGACAATCACCCCCCTCAACTGGCTGGCAACACCATGCGTGATGCACCCCAGGACACAGTTGGCCCTCCTGGCTGCCAGGGCACAGTGTTGGCTCATATTCAGTTTGTCATCAACCAGGACACCCATTCCTCTCTGCTGCTCTTCTCTCCAGACACTTGTTTCCTAGTCTATGTATACAACCACGGCTACCCCATCCCAGATGCAGAATCTGTCACTTGCCCTGGTTAAACTTCATATGGTTGGTGCCCATGTCTCTAATTTGTCAAGGTCTCTCTGCAGGGCCTGTCTGCCCTTGAGGGAGTTGACTGCCCCTCCCAATTTAGTATCATCTGCAAACTTAATATTCCTTCAAGTCCTGCGTCCAAGTCATTAATAAAGATATTGAAGAGAACTGGGCTTAGGATGGAGCCCTGCAGAACCCCACTAGTGGCTAGTTGCCAGACTGATGTTACCTCATTCACTATCACTTACCTCACTCACTATCACTATTGTGTTATTTGTAACTGTTGAGAAAAAGAAAATCTTTCCTTAGAGGGATGATAACCCATTCATGTGATTGCCACAGTTTTTTTGCCTCTATCAATTATTCTTTTTTCAAGCTGTGATCATCTGTGTTTGAACTGAACATACCATCGATCAGTCAATCAATCATGCAGCTCATGCAGCTGAATAGCCATTTAGGGAAACAGCTTATCTCTGCAGTTGGTAAGCAAGCAAGTTAAAGCTTAGGTAAGAAACACAAGTGGAAAAATATATTCTGCATTTGCCAAGTCATTAAATCATACACAATTTTAATCAAAATTGACACAGAAAATACCAATTATAATTGTTTACAATTACAGTTGTAATAAATTGTTAAAACTACTCAGTGATCAAGATCCTAAATATATCAACATACTATATTTTTCTGTTAGTTGTGTAAACATATTTCTGTGACACTTGTCACTTGTCTGCCTCCAGAACATCAGTGTTATTTGAAATAATGGAAGGTCACTGCAAGACAAACGGTAGATCTTTCAGTACACTGGGGATGAGAAAGTTGTTCCCATTGCACCTAAGTAACCCCAGACTGGTATTTTTTGGGACTTCTGCCCAGGGAAGTTGTGGATGCAACCTCCCTGGAAGTGTTCAAGGCCAGGTCGGATGGGGTTTTGAGCAACCTGGTCTAGTTGGAGGTGTCCCCACCCATGGCAGGGCATTTGGATCTAGATCATGACTGTGTTTCAACCAGGCATAATGTGAGTTGCTCTATTGTAACTGCAGTGTCTTTAGACTCTTTTTTGATTCATATTAATGTAACTAGGAAGATGGACTGGATGGGCAGAACATCAGCCTCACTTTCATAACCTGTAGATTGAGAAGAGAGAAAACTGGCCATACTTTGGTTTTTGCTCTCCCAAAATTCAAAATGGCATAGCAGGCCCTAAATGAGTTTTTTAAGATCATATCTATATTAGCTAGAACTGCAGTCCTGTAGAGACAGATATGTAAAGTGAAATACCAACAGTAGATATCTCTAGAAGACATACTTCAAAATTGTTTTATTCTGATCCTGCAGGCTGATGTCTCTTACTGGTTGGAGACCATTAGCTTTGCTCCTGAAGAGAATTTCTGGGTTTAGTTTCACCTGATATTAATCCAGTTTGTGCACTGACATGTCAACAGAGAAACATAGCATAAATGCACCCACAGGAAGGTAGTCAGTAGTGAAGTTTCTTGTAAATGCAGTGTTTCCAGAAAGGGTATTAGAGGATTATGAGTGCCACTAATGAATTTTGCAACCTGAGCTTTGCAGTTTAAGATCTTACTTATAAGAACAACTATGTCTTTTTCATTTGTTAATCTGTGTTTAAGAAAAGGATATTTCAGATACATCTTCAGATTTAACTTAAGCTTTTAATATTTCAGTAAAATGTGTTGATTAATTAAAACAAAAGTGCATCACCTCTAAGTTAAAGATGACAACATACATATATAATTCTGAACTATTATGCAGAGAATTAGTTCTGTTCCCCTAGTGCTGAAGCTAATGTAGTTGAAGGCACAATGGTATTTTGTAACTGTAAGTATAACTCAGGACCAGATGAAAATAGAGACTAGCATAAGAATGACATCATTTACATCAAGATGTTTATTGTTAATTGAACTTCCCTTATTGCCAGAGTGGGTGTGGTTCCACAGAAGGTTGTTCAAAGAAGTGGTAGACTTAAGTTTACAAAAAAAAATAACGGAATTTTTGTGTATTGTCACAAAGAAGTCTGGTCTCTCAAAGAACTCTTCTTTTTTGAAATAATATCTAAGCATCTTATAAAGGAATATCTTCAGTATTCTGGTTTTTATTTAAGTCTGATTTATGAATGATTAATTTTGGTGACTTAATTTCAAGTTTCACTCTGCACTTGTTTGCTCTCGTGAGCTCAGTGTAGTCCACGGTACAACCATATTTGAAGCCTTTTGTGAAAAGCCAGTATGAGCTACACTGCTGTGATGGGTACCCTAAGAGCACAAGCCTCTGAAAAGATAAGATCAACATACACATACCAGCCAGCCATCAAAAGATATTGGAATCTTTTTAAAACAGAAAAAAACCCCCAAGTTCTATACTCCAGAACTTTCTTAGATAAGCAGTGTTCTTATGTGTAATTTGGAATTTCCTTTTTATTTCATTTAAATTTCTGCAGAGAATACTGAATGCTTTTGCAGAAATGCAGTGCAAGTTTAAAACTCACTGTTCACAGTAAACATTCGCCATAAGGAAAACTACAGAACATAAAATTCTTGCTGACTCTAGTATGTTTCTTTTGAGAGGATATTTTATTGTAAGGATCATTTTACAGATTATGCCTTGGTTTTATTCCTTTTTTTGTGTATACACAATTCCACATCTATTATTTTATTCACTTCATCCATGGAAGCTAGATTACTACAGCTGGTAAAATAGTGAGGAAAACCAGTGATATTAAGCCTTTTCTGCCTTTCAAATTTCAGTCAGAATTTTTAGCAAAATTAGATTTATCCATTTGTACATGTATGTGAGTGTAAACTGTTCACTGATAAATATACATAAATATAATGAGTCTGATTATTTAAAGGATGAGTTTTTCAAACTGAATTTTATAACACGATGTTACTTCTTTAAGGCTGAGTAGGGATCTTATTTGATGTGGCAAATTGTCAGCATGGGAAAAATAAGCATTCACATATTCTGGAAAGGACAATATATATACAAGGATGTTACATTATATCCCAGTTTGTTTCAAATTTATTAAAAAAAAAATAAATACAAGCACAAACATTGTCATCCAAAGTTTGATAAAAATAAATAAACCAATACTCTTATTCAACATAATAACACAGAAGATAATGACTACTTTGAGAAGGTATGTGTATACACAGGTGGAGAATCTCTGCCTGCCTCTATTATTTGTGAGAAAATAAACCTTCTTCACAAAGAAGAGTTGCTTTTTCTTAGTTCAGTAGTGGTTTTCTTCCCTTGAACACTACTGATGTGTGAAACTGTAGAGGGATAATATCTCTATTTTTCCTTTAATCTAGCACATTGCTAAGTCACAGCTCTTCTAAAATGTTAATAATTGAAATAATAAGCAACTACTACTCTGGGGAAGATATCAGCAAGAAATTTCCACCTTACAGATGCTGCTGCTATAATATCACAACCAGTCTACTAGGTGAAATGTAGGGAAAAGGGTTGAAAAATTATCTCCTCATATTTTAATAGCAAAAAAATTATAATGGCTTACAGAATTAGCTCATACTTTGTTGTTTTAGACATTTTAATGAAAAGGAGTTCATTATAATTTAATAAAATTTTTGAAGTATCTGCAGGTCACACCTGTTTCAGTGGAAATATATTTTTTCTTCCTTGTGGATCTGTTCTTTAGTTTATAAATTAGCATGTTCCTGGAATAGAAGTTTCATGTGTTCTGATTCTGTATTTAATAAGATGAGCTCTAATCGAGGCCTGGAGTGAAATTGCCTAATGCTGCCACCATCAAAGGAAGAAATGTTTTTGATGTTGTATCTATAAATGTATATGAATAGCTCTGTTCCTAATTCCCTATTATAATGAAGAAAACTAGAGATAATTTGCATATTTTGTTTTGTCTTAATTAATGTTTGAAGGTGTGTTATAGTTTGAGGGGACAGGCAAAATCTTACGGCTTTTGCTGCAAGGACCCAAAGAGGGAGGGGTGGAGTTTAGGACCCTTTGTGAAAAGGGGTCTGGGGTGTCGGTATTCCCTCCCATTTCCTGCCAAGCTCTATAAAGCCAGGAGGACAGAAGTTCCTCCCTCTCTTCCCTTTCTGCTCGTTCCTGATCGCCACGTGGAGCCAGCCCGGAGGAGGGGTCCAGCCTTTTGTTACCAGCTCTCCATGTGCAAGGTGTTAAAGATTTGCATGTCATTAACAGCTATCCTCTAATGATGGACTAGATGCCTGGGAACAAACAGGAAAATGTGATTGTTTAAAGTACCAAGTGTATTTCATAAAGGAAGATCAGTGATGTTGGTGTTTTTTGTGTCCTATGCCACCCCTGAGCCTGGAGCACTCATGTCCCTAGTACCCATGGCTATCAGTTTGTGGCTGGATTAATCATAGCTGTATTTTTATGGTTGTCTTTGACAATCTGTTATCTGTTTGTGAATGACAGGTCTTAGAGAACTGAGGGAGCGAATGGTGAATGCACTCTCCTGTCCTTGGAACTCACACAACCCTAAGTACAGCCAAAGCATAGAGAGCCTCCATGGGCCCTCAGTAAAAATGGTACCTGAAAGCAAATATATTCTCTTGGTTTCTATGCTGGTTTTAGCTGGGATGGAGAGATTTTTCTTGTAGTAGCTGGTATGAGGCCATGTTTTGGATTTGTGCTGAAAACAGTGTTGATAATACAGAGATGTTTTTGTTACTGTTGAGCAGTGCTTATTACAAGACAAGGACTTTTCTGCTTCTCACACCACCACACAGTGAGTAGGCTGAGGGTGCACAGGAAGTTGGGAGGAGACACAGCTGGGACAGCTGACCCCAACTCATCAAAGGAATATTCCATGCCATATGACATGATGTTAGCATAGAAAGCTGGGGGGAAAAGAAGGAAGGGGGGATGTCTGAAGTGATCGCATTTGTCTTCCCAAGCAATCGTTACTCATGATGGGTCCCTGCTTTCCTGGAGGTAGCTGAACAGCTGCCTGCTGATGGGAAGATGTGAATGATTTCCTAGTTTTTCTTTGCTTCCACACACGGCTTTTTCTCTATCTGTTAAATTGTCTTTATCTCAAACTATGAGTTTTCTCACTTTTACTCTTCTGATTCTCACAGTGCATGACATCTTGGCAGCTTATCTTATTTCTTCTTTAGTTGGTGGATGTGTTCTCAAACTCATGCTGTCTTGCAGGCTGCCTGGTTCATTTATGTTGGTGCAATGCTCTTACTTGAATGGCAGTGCAAGGTTTAGAATGTTTTCAAAATGCTTCTTTTGTGCACACATGGTGTCATTGCAATTTGTTGCCTATTCACCTTTTCCAATGTTTGCTTCACTGACCAGATTGTATTGTCATGTAATGTAATCTAATACTGTGTTAATACTTTGGTTCTTGATGCTTTTCTTAGCTGTTGTGCTTCTCTGTATATTTTTGAATGCCCAATCTTTGTAAATTCTGTGCTTAGTTATATGATGTTTTCATGCTCTGTTTGTCTAGCAGACCTGGATTATTTAATTTTCCCTGCAAGATTCTTATTTTAGTTGATGTCCCAATTTTTCCCATTTTTTTCCACAGTTTTTTTCTCATTTTCCCCATTTTTTTTTATTATTTACTTTTTTGTTCATTCTTAATTTTGTATATATTAGTAAACGAAAAAGTGGATCCTAAATTTCAAGTTCAGACAATTATATCAGTCAGTATGAAATGCTGTGTTGGTTGATTTCACCTGGATAAATAGCTTGACAAATTGTTCAAAGTATTTCATAGACAATGCTTTGTACTGACTATAATACCTCATGAGATATGTACTTTTGTTTACTAGAAGTTGTTCCAAATTTCTAAAAAAATGTAAGCTGTGTCAAAGAGTCAAGCTGCAGGACATGTTTTCTTGAAATTATTGGTTAGGACATAGAAACAAAGAATGACTTACAGACATTTGCAGGTATTTGCAGAAAGTAGGTAGGAAGGAGTTTATAAAATAATCTCTTTGGGAATAAATGTCAGAAACCACAAAAATACAGAGGGGGGGAAGTGAGAAGGAGAGTGAACAACATGAAGGAACAGACAAACATCTTTCTTTTCTCTAATAGTTGTTGGAAGGACCAATATCTTTAAATTGTGATGTTTTCTCTCACACTCTATGTTGTCCCAAGATGCCCTGAAGGCCTTATTCTAGCTCTCACAAAACACAGGAGGAGAAGAAAGTCTACAGAACTGTCCCCAGCATTTTCAGAAAATTCAGAATAAAAAATAACAAACAAAATTATCTTGCCTTTTGAAAATTGCTGTAAATTATATTACAGCAAATGTCTTTGGCTTTCCAACACATACGCAGTTCCTGTTTATGAACCAGTGCACCTCAATCCATGGCATATCCATCAAGACTTCTATAAAACCAGTAGAAGCAGAATCGGGCAGGCCTAACTAATAATAGCAATGCAATGGTAACACACTGGACCACACTGAAATTAAACATCAGTTTATGTAATTTATCAGAAAAGTATTTTCCTCTTCATTCTCACGTCAGAGAAAGAATTAAATTAACAAAGAGGGTCTCACTATATCCCTTACTGTTCATGTCACTGGCTCTAACCCTGCCTACGTGGAGGTGCAGTTACTCTGATAAAAATAGATACATGACAGAGATGCCTGAACTGATTACATCAGTGATGGACATTGCTTTTTCAAGATTCTATTCACAACTTTAGGAGGAATAAACTTTTTTTTAAGAGACTTTGAGAAGTGAAGTCTGTATCAGGTATTTGTTATGGCTCCAAATAAATGTTTAAAATAAGATTTTCTAAAGCAGAATGTAGATATTCACATATCTTTCTTGGAAAGTTCCAGCACACAAAGTACTCTCTTTACATGTGAAAATATACCTCCCATTTTGACTACTGCTTTAATCCAGTTGTATTTCTCAATCTTCACTGTGCATATTGAACTCTGTTGCAATAACTTGATTTCACTCAGTTGCACTGACCTTAACCTACAGTGTCATGCTCGTATCTTAGACAGGTAGAGCCTGGGACAATATTTTTTTTCTTCTTCTGCATCTAAATTGTAGATACCCCACTACACTCTTTGCTGGGTCTGGATGAAGGAACAGGAGGTTCCAGGGGATCCAGCTCAATTCCTATTGATACCAGTGGGAGTCTCTTCACTGCTTCAGTGGGAATATGATAGTACTTTATTAGAATATAATATTTTCCTTGTTGGAATCATATCTGTAGCTTGTTTGTCATGTTCTGAATGTAAATGAATCAGGTGTGTGTGAGAGATAGGGGGAGAATGACAGCAACAGGGCATAGTTTACTTTTCCCAACTGTGAAATAAACCTTGAAGTATCTTTCCTTTCAGTGAACTTTTTTCCTCTAAAAAGGACGATAAACCACCACAACTTTAAAAAGAATTTCTAGAAAAAAAAATGCATTATTCATCAAAGAGCAGAGATGCACTGGGTGTGAAGGCCTGTAGTCCAAGCACATCCACTGATAATATAAGAATAAAATATGCAACAAACACTGTAGCAAATTTAACTAGCATCATCATCTGTTAATTACTGATAAAAGTTTCTTGGTATTCAACAATGAGTTTGGTATAGACAAAATAAAATAAAAAAACTTAAATGTTCTGAATACTGCATCATGTTACACTGGACAGTTTCCAATGATAAAGCTTTGGCCCTAAGCCAAGAGTCATGACTGCAGATTGACTTGGTACAAGTGACAACATATTTGGTGTTGGCTTTTTTCAGCTTTTTCTTTGATTTGATGTCAAACACATCAGCTGTTAATTTAAATTAGCACTGTCCCACTTCTTTGTTTTTTTTTAAAGGAAGCATGGGCAATAAGAATAAAACTATTTTCTCAGATTTATAGGGAACTCAATGTTCCAAGGTCATTTTTCTGTCATTTCTCCTGTTCTTTTGTTAAATGTAACAAATAAAGTGCTTATCGTCCTCTAGCTATTCCCTGGTACTCCTTGAAGAAGTTACAGCATTTGTGGCTTGAGCTTCATTATCAGAACAAATATTACAGAAGTAGCTCTCAAACAACTGAATCCATATTCCATAAAATCACAGTGCTTCACAGGGTTATTTTGAAAGAAATGTGGTTAATGGTTAAACTTGAGTCTGAAATGCAATCGTAAAGTTCTTTATTTTGTTTTTTTTTTCTTCCCATTATGCAAAACATCAGTCATGACTGACTGAATTCTGAACACCTATTTCTTTCAGCAATATTAATATGAGACCAATAGATCTGACCACTTAGATGAATGACTGTTTTAATCCATTACAGCAGTTCCTCAGTTTTAGGCAATATTTCCAGGATGCACTCACAGAATCAATACATTACTGAAAATCAAGAGCTACCCATAAGCCTTTTGCAGGTAGAATAACTGTTTGAATTAGCCAAATAAATGCTTACTAATTACCCATTAGACATTTGCTTAAAAATAATAATTCTTAAACAATGAAGGCAGTATGGTAATTTTACCTGATCCAAATGCTATTACTGTCCTACTTTCACACTCATGTCCATCCTTAGGTCACTACATTAATCTGTTTCTCACTTTCAAGGAAACTAAAATTAATGCTTCAATTGAAATAATTTACAACTGAGCTATATGAGAGTAAAGAATGAAATAATTACTAGAGATGGGCAAACCTCAAGAAGTTCAGAAGAGTGGTTCAGAAGAATATTAAAAATTGAGTACTGTGCAGTATTAGAAACATTTTTTCCCCCTGAAACACTGTTCCTCATTGCTTAAAACAGGTCTCACATGTACTTCAAAAGCAGAGATGCTGCAGATTTCTCCATGGTATTTTCTGGCTTGTAAGTCTTTGAAATGCCAGTAAGAGTCACTTATATAAAAGAGAAAGTGATGTTTTACATTTAAAAATCCAAAAGACTGGTTCTGATTTGATAGAAAAATTGTGTTTCAGGTATAGCATGTAGTTGGATTTGGTGAAATCTGTTTTGAAAAGAGGTAAAATGGACACAGCTTTATGCCTGAGTTTATGGATTTAGAAGCCATAGCTATCACCTCTAATACAGGCGTATTTAAAATCAGTTTGCAAAATTGGTAAGATCTTCAGAAATGTTGGAACATCTGTGAAACTGACTGGAATTGACACCTGTCAAATATCCAAGATGATTTATTATGAGAATAAGGAATTAATATTTAAAATATTGAGGTGTTCTTTCAGTTAAATGAAGTAAAATTTAAAATTAAGTACTGTATTTTCCAGTATCTCAAAACTGTTACGGGAGAAATCAGGAACAGTGCTCATAAAGCACTTTCTGCTACGTTGAGTGTTTCAGAAATTAAAGGAAAAATCAATGAAAAGAATTTGCAGGTTGGCATTGCCTTTTATTATTTTTTTAAATATATTTCTCTCTATATGTGTGCATTTATGAAGAATTTATTATTACAATGTCATGAATATCTTGTTTTAAGTATCATCCCCGTGAAGCAAAATTATTATAATTCTGCAACACATGAGTCGTTACACTCAGTAGGGAAATAATACGACAGTCTGTTCCTCTTCAGGTGTTAAGGTAAGTATAATTAGATACATGTCAACTGATAAGCACTTTAAGAGGGCATATTATCCATCTTCCCTGATCAAGCTGCTGTGCACTGTACTTAGAATACAGCAAAGGTGGGACCTGCAGTCATTTTCATACAGAAACTAATTACAACATACCAGCTTTCTAAGAAATTATTAAATACTTTCCCTTAAGAACTAAACCATCTTTGTATCCACATTTTAGTTTAGATCTGCAATTAATTTAAAACTTTCTAGGTGTTTTTTATTTCTCTTTATGAAAAAGGAAGGAGAACAATCAGCTTGTTACAGAAAACATATTAATAACATATCGTCTAAAATGATCTCATTTGTCCAGTAACAACTATTGGATAGCGTGCATACTCTAGAGACCTTGGTTTCTCATTGCATGGAAGCAGCTGTTTCCAAGCAGATGACATAGTAAAGAGGTAATGGGCTGTATTTTGTTGAGTGCAAGTTATAAAGTATATCAGGCGTCAGTGTATCAGCACTGTAAGGGATGCTAAGAAATTAAGTTATTGTAATTGATGCTACTTTAAAATGTTTCTGGTTTAGCTTTTATTGTTTTCTTTTTCTTACATGGTTCTTAATCTTATTTTCCACAAACGAGAGTGTTTAATCTCTAGTCACTGCCATTTTATGAGAAACCTGTTTTTACTGAGTTTCAAGCATGCTATGTTGTGTCACCTAGCTCTAGCATTGTTATTTCCATATTTTCTTTTTTTTTTTTCCTAAGATATAATGTCATCAGGTATTTACATGCTACAACTGTCAGGATTTTAAGTGCCTCTCCTTGTTTTTCAAGCCCTATTGTGTTTCTCTAAAGATATAACAGAGTAAGTATAAAACCAATGTAAATTAGATACAGAAAAATTAGAGTTTACTGTTTTTCCACAAGTGAGACAGATGTAGAATAGGATAAATAATACAAAGTACTTTCTGCACATATTTGATCTCATTTGTAATAAATGTATTTTGAATCTGCACATACTTTCCTTTGTATTTTGTTTAGGACAATTTTTCAGCAGTGGAGTTTTATTAGTACCCATGTTCTCCCAGAAACCATATGCTAGTTTTAAAATAGCATATATAAAAATCCATTCAGATCAATCACAATGAAACAAGTAGATAGCTCAAATATACAGAATGTCATTCCTACTTTGTAATGAATAATAATCCAAAAATATATTAATCTGTTTATGTTTAAATGTCAAGTATTTGGGGAAATAAGCACTTGGGGAATCAGAAACAGAGGATATGACCTTGTCAATGTAGCAAAGGGAAGTTAAATAACTGAATTCATTGTTTGGGCTGGAGTGGCTTTTTACAGTTCAAGTCTGTGTGGTAACATTGGGTCTGAAAGAAAGGCATGGTGTATTGCTGTAGCTTAAATTGCTAAATAATACCTAAGATATATTAATTAACAGTTCTAGGGGAAAAAGACAAAAGTCACTTGGTCTCATGAAAACAGAGGCAAGCCAGAGTCTAGCAAAGTCTAAAATGCCTTTCCACTGCAATTCTCATTATCCGAACTGGAGATGCTGCTTTTAAATTGAATTTTGGACAAATGGCTTCTCTGAGTTGTGGCAGCCGTTGCTGCCCCCTGGCCCTTCTTGTCCCCGTTCTTTCTGAAAGGTCCTGATAACTGGTAGATAAGTGTCAGATGGCTGAAAATGGAG
>VZRW01008054.1:31671-43593 GCA_013398125.1 Aegotheles bennettii | reverse complement strand
ACAGACCTCCAACTAGATTCTGTCCCATTGACTACAACTCTCTGACTTCTTCCCTTCAACCAGTTCTTGATCCACCTCACTACCTGATCACCGAGCCCATACTTTATCAGTTTAGCTGCAAGAATGCTGTGGGAGACAGTGTCAAATGCCTTACTGAAATCGAGATAAACCACATCTACTGCTCTACCATCATCTATCCACCTAGTTATTTCCTCATAGAACGCTATAAGGTTGGTCAAACATGACTTACCCTTGGTAAAACTGTGTTGACTACTCTTAATGACCCCCTCATCCTTGGTATGCCTAGAGATAGTGCCAAGAACCAGTTGTTCCATCACCTTTCCAGGGATGGAGGTGAGGCTGACCGGTCTATAGTTACCTGGGTCCTCCTTCTTGCCCTCCTTGTAGACTGGAGTGACATTTGCTATCCTCCAGTCTTCAGGTACCTCTCCTGTTGCCCATGACTTACCAAAGATGAATGGAATAATGGAATGAAATAAATATTAAAAAATATTAAAAGAGAACAAACTTCATCATGATTCATTAGGTTGCAGTTTAGGTACAGCTTGGTTAGGGATGGGATCTGGAGGAATTTCATCACAAGAATAGAAGACAACAGTAGATAGTCCCAGATATTGCCACAGTGCTTTCATCCACAGTGCTTTTCACCCTTCTTTCCCAGTCCTCCCACATCTTGTTCCAGCTTTTCTTACCATTAGGCCATTTGTGCAAAGTACTGAAAACCTAAACACAGATGCCTAGGTGTCTTTTCAGAAACTGTAGGATATTCAGTGGATACACATGAAGCAGGCAGATTGGCCCATATAAAAGTCTCTCAGGCTGCTTCCACCAAATATTAACATCAGTAAGAACTGAATTTGTAAATCATATGTTTAGAGAAAGGGATGCTGAGTTATATGATTCCATAGAGCATACTGATATTAACATTATTTATTTTAAGTATGTAGCATCTGTAGAAGAAATTATTTAGAAATCATCAGAATTAGTTTTGAATTTTTGACATTCTAAGATGCTAATAAATTTTATAGACATTATGCCAGAAGTTCATACAAGCTTTCTCCCTGCAATAATAATAGAAAATCAATCAACATTAATGAGTTTTAGACTGGAAATATCTGAAATTTACCTACCACTTCTCTGCAGATATTGTGTTAGCTTCAGGTAACCTTATTATACTTACAACTGTTAAATCTCCTTCACTGCATCTTATGATGTTTTTATCTTATCTCTGTTTTGATGCCCTGTCTGGTTGTTAGCTACCATGTTTACAATACTTTTTCTTCTCTAGCATCACATAAATTGTCTGACATTGAGAAGATGTAAGAAAAATTAGTATTATCAATATAACCAACAGAAAGAGTCTAAATAGAAGGTTGCTTAAAGGGCTACATTTGCCACATTTTTAATCAATCAGTTTAAATTAATCTCTCCCCTGTGTTCAATTCACCAACAGAAAAGTAATTAAAAACTTATCTCCATTTTATAGGCAGTGAGAAAGAGCAGTATTTTTCTAATTCTTCATCAACATTTATTGTGTCCTACACAACATTAAAAGGGATATATATCCAATATTTCACTAAGATTCAAAGCTGCATTTTGCTTTGGTTTTATGGCAGTGAAAATTGTGCTTATTCCCAAGTATAGGACATTTCGAGGCATCCTGTTACTCCCAAAAAGCAAAGGAGATTTGATACACATACTTTCAGAAAACCACCCTCTATACACTTTCAGAAACCCACTCTATATTCAAAATATATAAAAGACAAATACTTTCCCTCAATTAATACTACATGTGGGTTCACCAGCAACAGGCACACCCAGTCTGGTAAACTTTTATAAAACACTCTTTTTAATAATTACTCAAACATATACATGCACACGGGTGTCACCTTCTTGAAAGTAAATAAAGACAAAATCACTAAGTGAACATAAAAGCTACAGCTATATGCTTCCTTCCTATGGAACTAGCTTTCTAACCACATAAAACAATACATTTGAAAACTGAGGGCTTAATTCATTGCCTCTCTTTCTGAACCCCCCTTTCCTTTTATGGCAGAAGAGAGGAGGCACTGAAAATTTTCAGGCTTCCTCAAGGGCCAATAATCATGGGAATCTGGGGATTTTTTCCCATACCAGGGATATTATTTTCAGAGATGGACAACACATGTATAGACATAGTAATTAATCTGAATAATATTCCTTAAAATTATAATTTTAACCTTCTAGTAAAACGCAAGATAAATCACAGAAAAACAGTAGTAAAACTGTTCAGCTCTACTGACAGGCCTTTTTTGCCCCCTTTTTTTGCCTTCCTTTTATGGCCCCAGTTAAGCATCTCTCGAATATTCCGTAAGAAGCTATAGGGTATATACAATATCAGTCCCCTCTTCTGAAATTTCTTATTACTTACATTTATTTGTTAAACATCCTACTTCCAGTTTTCACAGGTAGTTATTCCACGGAGTTTTCTTACCCCATTATTATTATTTTTTTTTCTTTCCTGTGTTTTTTACCATGGTATATACATTAAACAAATTCCTGGAAGACACTTAAGCTCTAACTCTGCTTTACTATAGATCATGATAGGCTGAAAAACCTAATACCTCAGTGTTTGATGACAAACACAATGTCATATGAGTTTTTGTTGACACTACTGCAGCAATACTTTTTTTTACTTCATATTTCACCATTTCCTTTTGATACATCAATTTCTTTTACCCCTTCTGCCTACCTTGACCTAAAAAATACCTTTTATGCACATTTTTATATTTGCTGTGTAACATGGTACTGCTGTTTGGGTAGATTGCAGCGCAGGGAGACATAAGTTCTAAAACCAGTTTTTCACTCTGTCATTGACGTGCTACATGAAGTCCATCAAGCCTCCAAACTGTATTTTACCTCAGTATTTGTCTTCAGAATGAGACCAATTTTACTAATACACCACTGAAAAATGCTGATTGAATTACTCGTTTGACATTTTCATAGTCTGCTTATTTTATACCCCTTCTGCTCCCATAGATTCATTGTTTCCCTATCTCATTTCTTTGCTTGGTTTTCCTTTTCTATTAATCTTTACTGTTTTCCTTTACCTTGAAGAATTGGCCCATTCATATTTTCATATATTTTCCCTCTGGTGTAACAAGATAAAACAATGTCTGTAAAGATTTCATACCTGAAGGTTAACTTTAGTGCAGAAATTATAACCTAACCAAAATTCAGGCCTCTTTTTCCAATACTTTCTCCTAGGTGTTTAGTTATTAGCTCATGCACAATTTGACTAAACAAAGCTCTTAATTCCTCCCCTCCCACCCTGAGTCAGCTCTCTTATCCTTCAATGCAGTACCGTAAGACTGTAGATCCTATTAACTGCTATATTGCCTGTCACTCAGGCATATAAATCCAGGCCTCTTTTTAACCCTGACAAATCCTCATCTGCAGGATATGTCTAAATCTTGCTGAGTTTTATCTATTTTTTTTCATATAAGATGATTGCTAAATACAACCTTTCCTACACTTTTATTCAGCCCAAAGAGCTGCTTAAATCTTCATCCTGTTGTGTTCTGTTTCTTGAATCATCACTTTCTCTTGGCAGAGATAATAATGCCCTAGAATACCATTTAAAAAGGCTTCTAAGAACTCTCTCTTCAGCTGCTGATCTGGCTATGTTGCACTGATTCCCTTTCCAGGTAGTTGATAGCCTAGGAGTTCCTTAGTGTTGTCTGCCATTTCTATCCCTCATATTTACCAGTAAATTTTGATCCCCTGCTTCTAATATTTCCTGTGTGTTCACATTCCTTGTTTGTGTTACAAATAACACAAAGCATATGTTTATTCTTTCTTGCCTGTTTTTCTTTATGGGCAGAAGGATCTCACCAAAATATTTCATTATTCTACTTGCATCTCTGAGATACTATTTGTATATGTTATTACCAAAATATCCACACATGTAGGGGTAAATATGCATGTGTATATGCAAATATGTATCTGTGCAGAAATAGTCATGGGTCTACACATGTATATGCATGCATGTAAACATACATGTGTGTAGATATGCGCATGCATGTAGATATGTGTGTAGATAGATACACATGCACATAAGCATGTAAGTGTGTGCACACATAAATGTGCATGTGGGCACATGTGCAAATATGTGCCCACAAATCTGTATACACATATTCATGCAGTGTGTGTGCATGTGTAAATACATGTGGTTTATTCTTTATTGGTGACTTTTGCAACATTCATTACTTCATTTATGCACATTTCCAACAGATGTACTTCAAGTCACAGTTTAATAACTACAGCTCTCTAAGCATGATTGCAAATGGCATGTGAGTTCACTCAAAGTCAATTCAGAGACTCTGCAGGCCATAAGAAATGGAAAATAAAACAGCGTAAAAAGTTGGATGAATTTTGTAGGTGATATATTTAAAGTCTGAAGAGCAATCTTTTTTTATTTCTGACTGAAAGACTTTCAGAAATCTGTTTTGAACAAGATACTAAATCCATACAGCTGAATGGGGCTTTCCAAGTTACTGTACTGAATAATGTAATTACTGAATTGTCTGCCGAATCTGAACATAACCGATTAAACTTTATAGGAAATGATAAAGCAACACAATTGACTTTTCTGGACATTTATAGTATTCCTTACACCAATATACTTAAGTGTTAAGGTCTCATTCCATCTTCCTGAATAAATAAATGCCGTTTCAAACCATAAACTGCTATTCAGAGGAAAATTGAAGTCCTTTATTGCTCCTTTTTCTCCTTTGTATCATGAAGGAGACTAGATCTAATTTGAGACCAGACTGAAAACTTTTTCAAAATTAAAGTGCCTTGGTTGGTTTTTTTTTAAACAAAGATAGTACTAAAAAATTGTAAAAAGTGAGTTTTATGATAAAAATTATAAGAACAGAAAACCAGCTAGAAATAGTCTGTCCTGTCCCAAAAATTCTGTTAAAAGATTTCATGTATGAAACATAACTGTTGCAGTATGTAATATTTCTACATTATCAGGAGGAACAACTTTGTGTATACAGATGAGCAACTCCTGTAAACACATCATGTATATTTTATTTTTTATTTTCAGAAATAAGCAGAGAAAATATGTTCTGTTTTCTGACAAGTGAGATGTGTTATTTTCAACCGTGAAAGCAACAAACAAGACAAAATCACAAAGACAAGAAATACAGGTTCGTAAGTTTTGTTTTATAACATCAACACAACCTTCCCCCTGGAAAAAGTCTGCAGTAGAATTTCATCAGTGTCCCTGTTAGTTTTCCAGAAATGCTTCCCACAGAGTCCACCTCACACTCTTACAGTCACATGAGCTCCTCAATTCAAAGGTAATAGCTCCACTGACAACAGTTCCTCTGATAAGACTCGTCCCAGGATTTAGATCTTGAATTCAAGTCTGCTATGCACAAAGGGCTAATTTGCCAAATCATTCAGGCTTCACTTATGGTTTCTAATAAGATACTTGATAATTCTATAATATTTCAATTCTATATCCAGCATGTTTTATCTCACTTAAACTTCTTAAACTTTTTACATCACCAAGCTAAAATCCTAAGTACAAGCTTTCATAAAATTTACGAAGTTTTCTAACTCAAAGTAACAAGAGAAGATATTTTGTACCAGGATTTTAACATGACTGTTCTTCAATTTTTAAACTTTTTACTTTTAATTTTAGATGTCTCACAAAACTACTAGTGTGCATTGTCTGCAAGGGTATGATTTTTACTATACACCTAAAATAACCATTTTTATTCAGTACTTTTTTTAACAATCGCATATCTATTCTAGAGCGGAAAATTAGTTCAACTTGCCTTAGTTTGCACGTAATAATATGGCACCCTTAGTACAGCAATGCAAATATAGTTCATGACATGCCCCCCTTGTGTATAGAAAACTCTAGTGTCTAGTAGCTAACCAAGAATTTACAACAATTCTATGTTCACCTTTATATAAGCATTGCAAAACTCTCAATCATTAACCATTTTCTGTAGCCAGTTTAAAACATTCTCAAAGCAGAAATAGGTAAATAAATACGTGTATGCTTTAGGATCACAGTCTCTGGGGTTTTTCTTCCCCACCTAGAGGGCACTTTGTTGTAATGCATATCTCAGCACAAGGCATACTTCAAAATTGCCTTTTCTTCTAAATGAAAAGCACCAGCACTGAGGAAAGGTAGGCACTGTTCAAGAGAGAGAAACAAACACTGGGGATTCAGCAAAAAATACATGGCTTCAGAAGAACTACTTTTATCTTTTACTGTTTCAGTAGACTTCAAAAAAGTATAAAGGCTTCATAAACATCAAACTTCTACCTTAAACCATCCTAGAGGTTGTGAAGTTGAAGGCCTTATGCTTGGCTCTGGGAATCAAACTCATAGTACTGAGAAGACTGTTTTATTTGTGTAGATTTACTTTTCATCAACTTGGACAAAATCCAATGCTATTTCTAAAGCCAGCTGGGGAGCAGTAAGAGGGCAGGCACCTTAAGACAATACTTGCTCTCACACAGTCATTGTGGTCAACGAGGTTCAGTATGTTTATGAAAGATGGGGCATGTGAAGAGTGTTTTGTCCTTGGAGACAACTTCTCTTGAAGGAATTGAGTGTAACAAGAGCTACAATTCTAGTCCAGCTCTTAGATCGTCATTTCTATTAAACATAAAAATGATCCTGCCCATATGGCTCCAAATATCTGTCTTGCTTCAAGCTTTAAAATCAACACCCTGCTGTTCCAATAAGTGGAAGCAGGTGAAGTACAATGGGAGTGTTATCTTTATTGTGTGCATTTCATACTGCCTTGCTAGTCTACTAATCATGGCAGAGACACCTTCACAATATAAAAAGAGGAAATTCATAGCTCTGGAATTGCTATAGAAATAAGGTAGTGTACTTTTATTAAAAGCTTGAGAATTCTTAGACTATTTTGAAACTGGACAAGCCTAGCATCTACCCAAAAGCTTTAGAAGATTCAATATGAGTTACGTGCTTATGCAGTTACTAACAACATTCCCATCAACATGGCAGCTACGTACTTGTTAAACTATACTTCATACTAGATGCTAAATTTAAATAAAAGTTGTCTGTTATGTTATGAATTTCACAAAATAAGTTTAAAAAAGCTTAGGAAGACACCGTGAAAGTTTATACAAATATCATTATCACAATGGTCTTTTAATCACAAAATAAATTAACAGCAACTGGAAACTAGATTTTTTTTTCAAGACTTCAGCATAAATACACCTTGGTTTTTAAGAAACATTAATGAGAAGTCAGTGAGGCAAGCAACAAATTAAAAGTCAATCAAACAACCATTTACATTAGAGCATTTACGAGAACTATATAGTTCTGGTCTTTAAAGAGCTGCTTTAGACAGCTGTCTTTACCCAATCCTCTCCCTAGTAAGAATCATGTATATGAAATGTGGGTTTCATTAGTAACACTTACTTGTTTCTGTCATGAGAACCAGTCTCTTCACATTATCTGAGATGAGACAATTCCAGTCATAAAGGAATTTTATCCCTTCCTGTACTGAGACTAAACACTTAGGCAAATGTTAGTCAGTTAAGAGTTATTGTAGCAAAGGGTCTGTATTCACAGTATCACAGAAGCATCTTGAAGATACTTTTTACTGAATGCTCATTGTTAAATGCTTGAAGGCCAAAGTCCTTCAGGCTATCCTGCAAGAAACTTCTCCTCTCTGCTGATAACCGTCTTTTCAAAGAGATAAATTTGCCTGAGGTTTGCATTAGAAAATCTGGATAAATTGACACTGTGTTTTTGTATCCACTTACCTGCCTCCCTGTCTAGCTCATGGAAAAAAGAATAATGTATATTATATTTAACAAGGAATTACTAGGTGCAAGACAAAAAATATTAACATAATCTTAGTTTTCTCTAAAATTAGTTGCAGGCAAAATGTGTTTAGTACCTAGACCTCTCCTTTATTTTACTATTCAGTCATATAGAGAATGGTTGAGGTCCTGGCATCTTACAAACTAATTAAGTGACCTTTGGCAATACTAATATTGCCAAGGATGATTTTTTAAATCTTAAATGCAAAATGTAATTAATCCTTTTCTAAAGTTTGGGTGAAAAAGTGTGCATTGTCTGGAGGAACAAATACTGGTTTCTTAAAAGATATTACTTTTAACACACTAACATAAAACAAGTAACTTCAAAATCTTTGAAGCAAGAGGGTATAAGTGGATTTTAAAAAGATATGGACCTAGGAAGAGACCACAGATGGATAAATTAATTTCAGGTTGAGAAGAAAATCTACTACTTCTGGCCACCCCAGCCAAGATTCCTTCACTAGAATTCAGAGGCGAAGCATTTAGGTCATGTATGACAGGCTTAATGCTGATATGATATGATATGATATGATATGATATGATATGATATGATATGATATATGATATGATATGACATGATATGCTAACAGCCTGTGAAAGAACCGGTGACACACCTAAAGGTGACCGAAATTTTTTGGTGTGAATGTATGCCTGTGATTTTTTTAAGTTGAGTGGGCAAGATTGGGGTTTTCTTTAAGGGGAGAAATTGCTTCTGGGATCATTTTTTTTTTCCCCCAGAACTGGAGTTTTCACATTGCTGGTAAAATTCTGCTTTATACAGAAAGGACAAAAAAAAGTGGCTTCTCTGCTGCTCCCTTGGAAGACTTTTATCAGATGTACTTTCTGTTTGCAAAGAAATAGACTTCTTTGCACTTAACTTCTGAACTATTCAACCATAATCTTTTAGGGTCTAATTGGCTCTTCTCTGCTTATTAAACCAAAGAATAATAAAACCCCACACCTTCTAGTAGAAGGCTTATGCAGATAGTCAGCATCTTAGCTGTTTCTAAAATGAAAAAGAGAAAGAACAGAAATACTAAGAAATTAAGAATACCTTTTACAATGGCCATCAAAGCAGTAAAATTAATTTCTTTAAAAAATTGAACAAATTCAACTTTTCAAATAGTCCAGCAGTAACAGAATTACCAGACAAAAGTATTTGTGAGATGGACAAGAATAACACTTATTTTATAAATCATTAAAGACTCATTAATGTGTTCTTTGCTGAAGCTCCAGCTGGCCACACAGTAGCAGTCCAGTGTAGGAGCACAATTAAGCTGAATACACCCACATGTTAATAAATGACATCTCTGAAGCCTGAAGAGTCACTTTGAGGTCTGACTCAAAAGAGACCTTTAGTTTTATTTGATAAAACTACTGTGTTTGCAAATATTGGTTAATGTGTCAAGTCTAAACTTCGCACTTAGAGGGAAACTTGCTTTTTCTTCTTCTTTGAAATAGAATTTTGGGATTTGTTTATTTGGACTATCTCCTTCTGAAAACAACCTGAATAAATCAATGCAAAGCTATATTTCACACATTGTCTGCTTTTCTGATTCCACTCACTCCCAGAAAGAATTGAAAGTTACAACAATTATCAAAATAGATTATTACATGTATGAACTACCTCCCATAACAATAGAAATGAAACAAAGCAAAACTTTTCAGCTGAGAACAGACAGACAAGAGTTATCATAGAGGAACTTTGTGTGGCATGGAGAAATTGAATGATAAATAGTTGTTTTCCTTCTGTCCTGGTTTTTCTGGGACATAATTCTAAAATATTTTTTCTGTTCAAAGAAACTGGAGTTTTAAGAAACTGCAGAGTCCAGTTCTGTGAGAACAGAAGAGATAAGATGCTCTGCTGTGCAGGTTTCCATAGTGACCAAGGTCGAGGGTAGTTTTGAGCCATGCAGGTGCAGTGGTCCAGGAGGGGTCAAGCCCAGGGCAGCTGACCCAAGCTGGCCAACCAAATGTTCCGTACCATAAACATCACCCTCACTATAAATGGAGAAGTTGTGAGGTTCCAGGGGGGTTTCTACCATGCCTGCCTTCCCGAGAGGGTCCCGTCGGTCTCATTAGTCATCCCATGCCTAAGGCCTGCTCCTCCACTTGCTGAGATTGCCACAGGAGCAGCTATGCTCACAGTGTTGACACTCAGCCTTCACTGCTAGGAGCACTATGCTCACCATTGCTATCTGCAGTTGAGTATAACTTTGTATCTTATATTAACATTGGGGGTAATATTAGATCATTACTATTATTCTATTGAATCTGTTTTCATTTTAACCCACGAGTCTCCTTTCTTTTCCCAATTCCCCCTCCCAAATGGGGTTGGGTGATAGAGCAACTGTCTAGCCCACGATACCATCTTTCATAATATAGTTACTAGGAAACAACCCAAACAAATTATTGACAGTTTCAAAACAAAGATAGGTACTTTTCTTTACTGTGCTCAATTAATCTGCATAGTGATTTTAATGTCATAAGCAGTAGTCTGCAAAAAAATGAGGTTACTGCGTTTATTCTGTATCAGACCTCATACACTGCAGGTGGTCGTGTCAGATGTGAATGAAGACCAGGACCATTTTATCACCTTAACTGTGAAGCAACTGAAGCATTACAGAAATTAAGAAGTTTTGAATTAAGGAGATAAGCCAGACAGCAAAAATTACTTTCTGGAACTGCATATTCAGCTAATCTTTTTTCATTACTCAATCAATTATTCACTTTCTAAAACCATTAACTCAAAACAAATTTAAGATTAATTTTTCCACTACTTTGTTATGCTTGAGAAATATTATCTACCAAATTAAAGTAATGCATTTTGTTATATGAACTTTCATTTGAAATTTACTTCAAAAGATTAATTGCTTCCTGTTTTGAGTAACAAAAAAAAAACATAATAAAAAAAGTCAAAAAAACCCAAACCCTTGAACCCCTGACTGTGTGGGGGTTTTTTTTCCTTACTTTATTCAGAAGATAACAACATGTCTTGATAAGCAAGAGCTTCCTGAGTGTTTTGCTCTGTCATCCAGCCACACACTTCCAGTGGAAGATATTCCTCTCTTATGTCTTCTTCCTCAACTTAAACTCAGTCCTACAGCTAAGTAAATGTGCAATCCATTCAGATGCATGCTTCAGACACTAGCATAGGTAGCACAAAGTTCATCAGGAATGGCAGGCATGCTAGCCATTGCGGCTTTGGAATTATTATAAAACATTTGGAACAGACTGAAGTTTGTTTAGTGATCTCCACTGCTCTGCTCAAGGAACAACACGTAGATACTCACAGAGTTAGTCATAAAGATTATCTTCATCTTGTGGACGTATCTTTCTAGATAGCTCCAATTAAGGACTGAACTCGAGCCATTTTGACCTAGACAGTGAAAAAACAGCTTTTCCACTCAGATTAGAAGTCTAGGAACATCTGTCTTCCTTAATCAAAATTCTATTCTTTTCCATGAAGAACTGGCACAAATGGAACAGATTTCTCCTGCAAAGTACTAAGATCTGCTTAAACAAATCAATAACTTACCTCTTTCTCTTTTCAGACCACTCTCCTATATAGAATATTCATACATAATCTCGACATCCATAAATCCATGGGTCCGGATGGAATGCACCCAAGGGTGCTGAGGGAGCTGGCAGAGGTCATTGCTAGGCCACTCTCCATCATCTTTGGTAAGTCATGGGCAACAGGAGAGGTGCCTAAGGACTGGAGGATAGCAAATGTCACTCCAGTCTACAAGAAGGGCAAGAAGGAGGACCCGGGTAACTATAGACCGGTCAGCCTCACCTCCATCCCTGGAAAGGTGATGGAACAACTGGTTCTTGGCACTATCTCTAGGCATATCAAGGATGAGGGGGTCATTAAGAGCAGTCAACATGGCTTTACCAAGGGTAAGTCATGTTTGACCAACCTTATAGCCTTCTATGAGGAAATAACTAGGTGGATAGATGATGGTAGAGCAGTAGATGTGGTTTATCTCGATTTCAGTAAAGCATTTGACACTGTCTCCCACAGCATCC
>VZRW01008054.1:0-31201 GCA_013398125.1 Aegotheles bennettii | reverse complement strand
GGAACTGCTAGAGAGTGTCCAGCGCAGAGCCACTAAGATGATTAAGGGAGTGGAACATCTCCCTTATGAGGAAAGGCTGAGGGAGCTGGGTCTCTTTAGCTTGGAGAAAAGGAGACTGAGGGGTGACCTCATCCTTGTTTACAAATATGTAAAGGGTGAGTGTCAGGATGATGGAGCCAAGCTTTTTACAGTAATGACCGATGATAGGACAAGAGGCAATGGTTGTAAACTGGAGCATAGGAGGTTCCATGTAAATATCAGGAAAAACTTTTTCACTGTGAGAGTGACAGAGCACTGGAACAGGCTGCCCAGAGAGGTTGTGGAGTCTCCTTCACTGGAGATATTCAAAACCCGCCTGGATGCATTCCTGTGTGATGTACTCTAGGTGACCCTGCTCTGGCAGGGGGGGTGGACTAGATGATCTTTCGAGGTCCCTTCCAACCCCTAGGATTCTGTGATTCTTTGATTCTGTGATATACTACAGTCATAGTGACAGAAAGAGACAGCTGTTTAGCCTTTAGATCCCAGATTTATTATGCTTAAACACTGGATTTTAAAACACTGAAAATACTTTCTCATGAGGGGAAAAGAAAGATTAAATGTAATGTAAAAAAGATCAAAAGTAATGTAAATATGGAACATTCTCTCAAAAAACTCTATAATAGTTCTAGCAAAAATGGCTGAGCCAGATGCATATTTAAAATTAACTGTATAACACTTTTGTAAATTATTTTATCAGTAGAGATAAGGCAGAGAGAGTCAGTATTTCCCTGGTATAATTAGATATACTAACATGACAGAGAGTACTCTTTCCCAAGAAAACAGGAAGGGGTGCAACAAATACTTAAACCTAAACCTTGCTGTTCACTTTTGGGTAGTAAAATGACAATACCGGCTGCGTCTTCACCAACACACCCTTATGCAGTTCAGCAGTGGCATGGCACAAGAAAGATCTGTGTCCAGATATAGCATCTTAGTGCATCCTTGTCTGAACACCTCATGATGCTCTTGTGTTAAGAATATATTTGTCATCTCCCTTCTCTTCTATCCCAGAATTAATTGCTGATAAGTCTTAGTGGATGGTATTTCACAAGTACATGATGGTATTCTACAAGTGGATGGTATTTTACAAGTGTTTATTTCAAATCAAATCATGCTCTGTGGTTCTTAGTGATTTTTCTCTTTTTATTTTTTTGGTTTATGAAGACAAGTGTGTCCACTTACATTCATATGATATGAAAGTTTCCATTGAGCATAAATTGTTTTTTCTACTCCCACCACAGGAAACATTGTATGAACAGCAAATAGAAACTAAGAGCTTTCTTTCCAGAAAAAAAAAAAAATATGAAACCAAATATGATTTAAAATTTTATTGTTTTTAAAAAACAAAACCACATTTTTACTTGACTATTAATGCAGAAATCATTAGCATAATAGGTAAAGTTATATAACTCAGCTGTACAAAAAATGACAGACATCCAAATAGACAGAAACAACAGGAAACAGTCAGATGCATAAAGAAACTTGCATATCCATGATAAATTATAGTTTTCCACTGAAAGGTCTGCCAATCAGGTAGGAGGGAGGAAAAGAAGCACTATTAGAAAAGATATTTCTGGCTGCTTCAGGTGTCCTTCAATGCTTATAGCAACTTCAGAAAACAGTAGTTTATTAGTAATGAACAACTTGTTAACTTTGCATCACAGAAAGCATCCTTCTTTAAATTTGTTTTAAACTACAGCTATTGTTTAAGAACTACATCATAAAAACCTATGATGAAATTACTGTACTTATAGGTATCTCATTACAGAAATAGTATGAAATCACTTGAATCTGTATGGAATAAACTTACAAATCTTTAGGTAACAGGTTTGACAAATTGTTTAATCATAAAAATGTCAGTGTCCTAAAATTAAATTTGATACAGAGAAGTGATAGGAATGTCTTGCATAAAACAAAAAGTTCAGTCTCCTTTACATTCCTGCTTTAACATTGTAACAGATACACAGAGACCAAAAGAATTCTATTGGAAAGGGAATATTCTTATCTCGTTTATCCTCACTGTCTCTCACTTCAGAGAACACAAGGGCATGCTCTTGTATGTTCAGCAGGTCTTGTGAGCTGCTGAGAAAAGATTTCAAAATGCATATTGCAAGCAAAGTATAATAATTTCATTTTGCTCTTCAAAGCTGTAAGTGATATTAGAGATGAACAATACCTGTATAACATATAGAATTTGGAACTCCAAACAACTTAGAAAATCACAATGCTATTAGTTCTTGCCTTACATCACTTTCTGTAGGATGGAAAGTATCAAAGTACTTTGAGTTCCTGTTATTTCTTCCACTGAAGTCAAGGAGTTTTGCCCAAGCCTCGTCTTTCTGAGGTCCATGATACCAACCTGCTTACAAGCTGCAAAGCCTTTCTTCCAACTGGACACATGGGCTTTTTGGAGCAGGACCCTGAAACAATCACAGTTTTATAGTGGTTGTATCCAGACTTATTCTCTGTCGGCTCTCTAGAAATGTTCTTAAACACACACATGAACAAAAAAAAAAAAAAAAAAAGAAAAAAAAGTCTAATGAGTCTAATGTTGCTGAGCAGACTGGAAATTAAACTCTCAAAGAAAGACAGCTCAGAACACATTGGTAAGAGAGGGTAGAATTACAAAGTCTTGTACGCAACTTTTCTCCTTCTCACTGTGTCCTTAAAGGTGAGTCCTTGCTTCCAGGCATCTCAAAAATTTTTTGAGTTACAGTGAACTGCAGTATCCTCTGTCCCCTGGGAAGATCTGAGTCACTGCTGAAACCTATCTCTCTCCTCCTCACTGCACTCTGTTTAAGCACAAGCTCTGGACTCCCAGCTCAGTAAGGTGACTCTTTTGCCTCTCCTCTTTCTGACTGACAACTTCTATGAGCACATCACCTAAAGGAAAGAGCAGTCCTCACCCTCCAGTGGGCTTTACAGGTATGGATGCCTAAAGAAAAACTAATACAAATTTAGAAAAACAAGTAAAAGAGATACAAAGCCCACCACAAATCTTTACAAAAACATTACATAAGCCTGTAAGCTCCTTTATGTATACAGGAATCAAGAGCAATACTGAGCTGCAACTGTGATTCCCTGTCCAGAACAAAGACAGGTCCCTTCTTGTAAATCTATGATCCTGCCCAAATACCTTCTGAGAGACCTTCTCTTAGGTCATGCTCAGACATACCGTCTGCGTTACATTTCCACCAAACCCAGCCGCACACAAGCGTCCACCGCTCCTGAACAAGGCTTTCCCCACCACCAGGTGTCTTCTTCTGACACTACCACAGGTGCCTCCCTCCCGTGGGGGCAAGGAGTAGGTACTGGCCAGGGGTACCCAGGAGCAGGGAGGAAGATCCCTCTCTTGACACCAAGTGCCTCTCCAGCGTACAGAGCATTGCAGATCCCACAGAAGGAAACAGAGTAGACTCAGGGTGTGCCCAACTCTGTTGGCAGCATCTCTGCTGACAAGACTGGCAGTGCCCTGTGCTTTTGGTAAACAATTGCATCAAAATAGAGGAGCAGCTTTCTAGCTGTAGACTACTTAGAAAAACTATAGAGAGAAAAGAAAAAAAGTGGAATTATTTTTTAATTTTTTTTTAAGAATCATAGACTCATTTAAGTTGGAACAGACCTTTAAGATCATCGAGTCCAACCATAAACCTAGCACTGCCAAGCCCACCACTAAACCACATATCTAACTACCACATCAACATGTCTTTTAAATACCTCCAGGGACAGTAACTTGATCACTTCCCTGGGCAGCCTGTGTCAATGCTTGACAACCCTTTCAGTGAAGTATTTTTTCCTAATATCCAATTTAAACCTCCCCTGGTGCAACTCGAGGACATTTTATCTCATCCTATCACTTGTTACTTGGGAAGACAGACCAACACTCACCTTGCTTCAACCTCCTTTCAGATAGTTGTAAAGAGCAATAAGGTCTCCTCTCAGCCTCCTTTTCTACAGACTAAATGACCTCGGTTCCCTCAACCACTCCTCAGAAGACTTGTGCTCTAGACCCTTCACCAGCCTCATTGCCCTTCTCTGGACATCCTACAATACCTCAATGTCTTGCTTAAAAAGCAATTTGTAGGTTTGTTGTTTGCTGGCCTGGCCAGAGAATGTCTTTTGTGGGGTAGCTTAGAAAAAAATAAGTGCAAGTATAAAACTTCATGTCAGACTTACTGCAGCAAAATATAACCTAGCAATTCCTTTTTTAAAATCACCTTTCACATGAAGCTTTATTGATTATTTTCCTTATGTTTCTGTTTTAAAATTTTCAACAGCTACTGGCATCTCCTTAGCCAGCCCTCAAAATACCTAAGTTATTTTTAGAGATACTTAACTCTTTTTCAGATATGACCTAAATAGGTCTCCAGGGCCTAAATTCATAACCTGAGTAGGTTTATTAAAGTCAGCGGCATTATCCAACAAAGTCTGGTCATCTGTATTTTTCTTCCATTTCTATCTAAACAGAAGTACAGTTTTCCTCCACTACTGACCTCTGTCTTTGAGACTCAATGAATCTAATTTTTCTAGTGTCATACTGTGTGACACAACTACTTGATGCATATAACAGTTCATTGATCATCTCGATTTCAACATTTCCTGTTCTACAACTCACTTCATATCAATACAAATATTTAATTTGCCAAATAAGCTATTTCTCTAAGACTTCTCTATCTTCGTTGCCATCTCATCTCTTTTTTTTTGTTTGTTTTTTTGTTTTCTTCTTTCAGAACTAAATTATACTAGGTAAATTCTCTTATTTGACAACAGCCATGTGTAGTTCAGATAAGGGATAGTGGGTTCCATTTGTCTTTTAATTTGCACTAAAATTATTCAAGAAGACTTCGAGTCTTATCAGCCTGCACTAAAATGACTATACTTAAAATATCTGTGAATTCATGCTTTATAAAACAAAGGATTAATACTGGGCAATTGGATCACAGGCCTTGTGTCACTGAAGGCAGAGTGATTTATGACTGGGTTTGATGAATGAAAAACCTACTCCAAGAGATAAAGAAGAGTTTATTCTTCAAGCATTAGGGAACTACTTAAAGGATCACACTTATACAAAGAAGAGACAGAGAAAAGCCTCTAGATAAAGGTCACTTATTACAAGTATACATTCACTTTATTGTTGCTAGCATTTAATTAACGTCATTTTAAAATGGTTTTATAAAAATGTCTCAAAAATAAACCCAGTATTTTTACCATGATAATTTCTGAAAAGACAATGTTCTTTTTCTAATACTAGATAAGGTAGATATACTTCACTTTTTTTCCCCCTATAATGTGGAACACTAGATTGTCACTGCAAAAAACAAGCAAATATCAATACAAACCTGGAGTAATCTTGCTAAGGAATGTTGTACTGCTGTTGTACACTAGTAAGCCCTTATGTCAAAGTCCACACACTACCCAGCTTCATGATCTAAATTTACACATGGTTTTCTGTACAAGTATATGAAGATGTGTACAGGTGTGTAATGTATGCAAGTGGCATATGTTTAGTAGGTTTTGTCCATGTTCTCTGGATTTCCATTTACTGTGCCTCATCTGAGAGGTTAATAACAGTGGTTTCTTCAATACAAATCTCAGTTTTTCTGACAACATCTAATCTTCTTCAGGTCTGAGACCTGAATGTCTCCTGTATAGCCTCAGTTCTGGGAGGAACATGAAGGAAGTCTATGGCAGGCTGAGCTTGAGTGGTTTTTAGCCACAGGTCAAGAGCAAATTGAACTATAAGGTTATTTGCCTTTGAATTTCTATTCTTGGTATCCTACATATTGAGAGATTTGGATTATAATAACATCTGTATGGTGTTAAAAAATGCTTTACAAAAAGAACAGATAAGTCTGCTCAGATGGTAGCACATTATGATTTAAAATAAATGTTTCAACAGAATAATCAACAAGGATAATAGATAAAAAGCAACTGTGCAAAATTTGCTTTATAAAAATCACACTTTACTGAAAAGTTGATAATTTATCTATTGGTTAGTAATTCACCATTGTAATTATGAGAACTTAAGTAAGACATGGAATTGTTTGAAAAGCTTTTTGCCAGTTGTCCTCTTCCTACAGTAGCTTCTAGCAATTTTTAACTACTGCCTTTGCTGTTTTCCTGGATATTCTGTCTGAAAAATAGAAAGCTAAAGATATTGCAATGGGGAAATTAAAAGTGCATGAGGCTTGATACTTCCCAAACCACCAGCATTTTCAGAGAGTTGTAGTCAATGGGACAGAATCTAGTTGGAGGACTGTGACTAGTGGAGTGCCTCAGGGGTCGGTACTGGGACCGGTGTTGTTCAATATCTTCATCAACGACCTGGATGAGGGTACAGAATGTATCCTCAGCAAGTTTGCTGATGACACTAAACTGGGAGGAGTGGCTGACACACTAGAAGGCTGTGCTGCCATTCAACGAGACCCTGATAGGCTGGAGAGTTGGGCGGGGAGAAACTTCATGAAATTCAACAAGGACAAGTGTAGAGTTTTGTATCTGGGGAAGAACAACACCATGTATCAGTCCAGGCTGGGGGCTGACCTGCTGGAGAGCAGTGTAGGAGAAAGGAACCTGGGGGTCCTGGTGGACAGGAGGATGACCATGAGCCAGCAATGTGCCCTTGTGGCCAAGAAGGCCAATGGCATCCTGGGGTGCATTAGAAAGGGGGTGGTTAGTAGGTCAAGAGAGGTTCTCCTCCCCCTCTATTCTGCCTTGGTGAGGCCACATCTGGAGTATTGTGTCCAGTTCTGGGCCCCACAGTTCAAGAAGGACAGGGAACTGCTTGAGAGAATCCAGCGCAGAGCCACTAAGATGATTAAGGGAATGGAACATCTCCCTTATGAGGAGAGGCTGAGGGAGCTGGGTCTCTTTAGCTTGGAGAAAAGGAGGCTGAGGGGTGACCTCATCCATGTTTACAAATATGTAAAGGGTGAGTGTCAGGATGATGGAGCCAAGCTTTTTTCAGTAATGACCAATGATAGGACAAGAGGCAATGGTTGTAAACTGGAGCATAGGAGGTTCCATGTGAATATCAGGAAAAACTTTTTCACTGTGCGAGTGACGGAGCACTGGAACAGGCTGCCCAGAGAGGTTGTGGAGTCTCCTTCCCTGGAGACATTCAAACCCCGCCTGGATGCGTTCCTGTATGATGTACTCTAGGTGACCCTGCTCTGGCAGGGGGGTTGGACTAGATGATCTTTCGAGGTCCCTTCCAACCCCTAGGATTCTGTGATTCTGTGTGATTCTGTGATTCTGTGATTCTGTGATTTTGAACAATCTCTACCATTTAAATAGTAAAATGATTCAAAAGTTTGCACTGGCCTTTTGTGTCAAAGGAGTATCCTGAGGTACAAAAACATATACCATCTCAATCAGAAAAGGAAATATGAACATATATGCCCTTTGTGTAGCTTGATCTCATTATTATAATGTTTTAGTATTTTCATGGAACTCTTGTCAAAACTGCATTAATAGTAGTAAACATACATATTTGTATAGAGAATAATTCACTAAGCATCCAAATAGATGACCTTGTAAAAGTAAGATCACCCCCTAGAACAGACAGAATTGTAATTTTTGCTATGCCTTAATTTTAAAGATGAATTTATCAGAATCAACATTGATGTTATACTGAATCATTTGTTGCTACCATCTTAATTTTAAAACAAAGCTCAATTATTTTAAATGTTACAAGATGTTCCCCTTAACAGACAAGGCATTTGGATCTTAGATGAACGTTTATGCATGTCCCTTTTTCTTTTCCATCCATGGAGACTCCATTTTTATTGACATATTGGGAAATACAGCATATAGTAATGCCCTTCACTTCACAGGTTACACAACATGCAGAAGTTTTAGTGTGTTAGCTTGGTTAACACTAATAATACTGCTAAACTTGTGGGAATGTTCATCCGTGTATTAGTTTGAGATTGTTAGTGGAAGGTTTTGAGTGCAGATGCTGTGAAATATATAGAAGTAATTTTCTGAAATGAAACTAATTTCTTCAGGCCTATGACACTGGATTTACTCTATCTTTTTAGTAGACTGATTATATGCAGTATTTCACCATTAAAAGGAATGTATTTCTGACCAGTATTTCAAATTCTGAGATATGACTGAGAAGGAAAGAAGGATTCAGAGTTTAAAAAAGAAGGCAGACTAGAAAGGAAGAATCTCATTGATGAGGAATTTTTATTTCCTGAGTATTCAGTGAAAAGTTGCTGTAGAGATGAGGCTCTGGTTAGAACATGACTAGCAATTGCCTTTGATATTTGTCTTAGATTTATGATCTGTTTTTGTCCTGGGCAGCCAAGGACAGATGTTAGTGCTGGGTAGTTCTGTTGCATTTCAGCCGTACATAGGAATAGTAGTGTCTATATAAAGAAGAGGAATTATCTGGCAGCTTAGAAAGGGCAGAGAAAACTTTGATGCATTAGGTAACCATTAAAATTGAAAGCACTCCCCAGTCACCAATCCTGGAGAAAAACACCAGATGTATCCTGATTAAATCTTGGGATGAGACCCAAGAGTGCACCATCCTGCCTTTGAGGTTTGCTCAACCTTCTTCTGCTCTTCTGCAATGCCATGGTTTCTTCTGGATGAAATCCCAAGCACATGGCAGCAAAAGCCCTCAGACAGGTTCCCTATCACAAATAAAGGTGTGGGACCAGAAGTGCGGGGGAGTCCTTAAAACACTTTTCCTGCCCCACAGTTTGGATGTAGCACTCTTGTCAGTTACCAGTTTAGGAGAGAGGACCAGGCAAAAGAAAGCATACCCACAACTCTTCTAAAACACAGCTATAGTTGGGAACTTTTACAAGTGACAATTAATAGTGTATTATTAAATATCTCTTATTTGAATCTGAGAAATGTCTTTTGTGGATTGCTTTCTGGCATGTCACCTGCATATCACCAGCCGGTGCCTGGATTCTGGCTGAAGGTTTGACTCTTGCTTTGTAAATGCGAGAAAATCGATGAAGGCAGGAAAGAGTCCATTTGGAGAGGTATTGTGTTACTTTTACACACAAACGGATTGGTGAATCCTGTAGTATCAAGCTTATATATATGAAATCTATGAAATTAATCTTTGTTGCCTCCTTGCAATTTTATTTACTCCTGCGAACAGCTATGCCTACCAACAGAGTTGTGTTTTAGTAAGAATTTTTTAACAAATGGAGCCAATGTTCAGAGCAACTACAGAAATTGACTCAAGAACAATTGAACAGCACCTCAAGAAAACTTTTAGCAAGACTTTAAAGATACTCAAACAGGGCTACAACAGTGAAAATGAAACTTTTTAGGCTTTAAACACAGTCATATGGCTGTTATTCAGTTCTGAAACCAATCTGATGTGTCCCCTTAGAGTGCAGTAGAGTGATCTGGGAATTACTCAGACAGTTAAACAGAGAGTACTGAGGAACAAAACATTCCTGTGCTTGTTTTATGCTTCAGAAATGCCTATAATTTACAACAGCAATACCCAGGGGTAGGGAAGCTACTGAATTATAGCTCTCTGTAGACTTTAGAAATCTAAAGTTTAATTTTTCTTGTGCTGGCAAGCTGCAAGTTTTTGGCCATTTCAATTAAAAATATGGAATAATGCACCCTTAACTGTTTATAGTAAGACTGTAATTCCATCAAGGAGCTATGTATAAAGTGAAATGTCTGAGTTAAACTTGTTTAGTATTGATCTGATTGCAAGAATCAGTAACAACTTAAACATACGTTTTCATTACACAGCGTTTTTGTTTTGTCAGATGAATAAAGTGAAAGCAGAAATGTTAAGCACCCTGCTGAAACTAGTATGGCTTTATGTAAATGTCCTTTTATTGAAACTAATTCAGCAAATACATACTTCTCTGCTAGAAACACCACTCATCTCATAGGAGGCATTTGCCTCCTGTCAACGATTGTTGGTATTCTGCTGCTGCTTCTCACTGGGGCTTCAAAAATGGAGGGAAGTGGCTTTATTTCTCATTATGTCCTTGCAAAACCTTCACTGGAAAACAGCCAGACTTCTTATTTGACGTGACTAGGCTTTCTTTTTAATTATCTTTGTTTAATTTATTTATAGCCATTGATTAACAGCTGCATTTTATAGCCTGGACAATCTAATAGCTTTTTGCTAATAGAAGTGTCCACCACTATTTAGTGTTATGCAAACAAAGGTGATCCATTGGTGAGTTTGGCACATCACTCATTTTAAAAGACATTACAGGTATTCACACCAGTTAGGTCAGACTCTTCCGGAAACAGCTTTCACTTTATTATTATAACTTATAAAATGAACAAAAATGTTCAACAAATAGAATTTTTAAACTGATACAATTTCAACTAATCACATATTCAGTTATATCTGTGAATCACATAAGTGCTTAAAACAGGTAAGAAAATGTAACTGCAAGAAACCTGAATTAAATTCATGTCATGATAATTTGTAAGTAAGAATCTGATTCATTCTCAGAGATAATTGGTTGAATTGGCATTCATATACCTAATGTCAGGATGACAGCAGGACAGATTTAAACTGAAATGAAATAATTTTGGTAATGACAATTTTCAGAAATGTCTGAAAATCTCTGCATTTCTGCCACAGTTATGAAAAACAGCTTTTTTTTTTTTTTCCTTCAGAGGGAATTATAGGATTCTTACATCTGGTCTGCACAGCCTAAGATTTGTTCAATTTTCAATGCATAAACAAAAGTATTTTCTGTAAAGAAGACTGTTCTGATTTTATCCTCTGTGTCTAAACCCAGCCAATGTTGAACTCAGCTCTGAATCCTAAACTTCAATCTCATGGGTATAAATCCGGGCTACTGACTTCATTACTACTAGTCTTACCCAGCAACAAAGTATGATTCTAAACCCTCACCAATAATGTCCCCTTCCCAGATATTTTCTATCTACACTAATACACAAAATAAATAGCTTCATTACTTTCTTCTTCAATGTCTTTCCTCTTCTCTATTAGAACCCTAAGCTTATATATTATGTTAATCAACTTACATGTAATTGTTTTCTTGGCCTGGAATCACAATAGCACATGATATTAAAAGAATACTAAGAGGTTTCATTGTAGATGGAGCTTCAGCCTGTCTTATGCATGAATAAAATGCTAAGCACCTGCTGAGTATCCAGGACAATACTGAACATGCGAGGAATTTCTCAGAGAGGCAGGTTTCTTAGTTTTACATTTTTTACCTTTTATGTTATACTGCCTTTTGTTTCTCTAATACCAGCTTTTACTTATTTAGGTATTTCACCTTTTACTACAAACTCGTAAGGAACTATATATCTTACCATCTTAGAATATTCTGCTTCCCACAGTTCATTTTCCTTTATCAGCTGTCACTGTTATAGGTATACTTTGATTTTTTCAGTTTCTCTTTCAGTAAAAAAATAAGTCTAAAATGCCAGTTTCTTTTCCAATTTCTGTTTTGTCTCACTAGTGTCTGAATAAACTACTCTCATATTGAAATATTTATCTCCTGAACAATGTTCTGTACTTCTCAGAAATATGAGAAGTTCAGCATGAATTTCAGTATATATGAAAATACAATTTGTTTCTTTTTTTTTTCCAGCCTGTTCAAGTGCTGACTTATACTGTAAGTTCTCATTAGGTGTTTTATTTTCTATGACTTAGGAATTACTTGCCATCTTTTAATGAAACAGCACTTAACAAATGTGCTCAGTATTACCTTAGTATGTCATCTACATAGAGTAATTGACACAAAGAAATCCAACTCTTGCTTTCCTACATGTGTATTTTTCACTACCCTCTACAGAAACTATGGATATTGTTGTAGTCATGAAGAATCTGTAGAACTCCACCATAACTCATTTTTCATTCATCCCAAATGGATTTGTCTTTTCTGACTTTAGACGTCTGCAGTGTAGTTATTTTTATCTGAGCTAGTCACAGAACTACTTCTATCATCCATTAGGAAAAATTGCTAATCCTAAAATAAAGACCCCATATCATCTTCAATAGCATGAAATGAACTTCACATTTGAAATATCTTTTTCCTTACAGTAACTGTTTAGGGAGATTCCTAGTCTACACTGTGGATGTCTGTACTCTGTCAACAAAATTTCTTCTTTCTCATGTCTGAAATATTCCACTGCTATTCCTCTTCTCTAGCTGAGCCATGCAGTAGATTGCAGAATCTCACTGTTTGATTTTGTTTCTCCTCCCAGTGTTGAAATTGCTGCTAGTGACACATGTCAACCTCTTAGTGGCATCTGCCCCTCTGTACGTCAGACAGTTTTAGTCTTCTCCAAACCGCTACCTCCTGCAGAGTCCACACAGGCATCTGTGTACATTTCTCTGCAGCAAGAATACATGGAAGCAACATGCCCAAGAATTTGTACATTCCCCCTCTGTTCTAGCCTCCATCTGCCTCTGTCCATACTGGGAAGTAATTAAGTCCATGATAACACTGGTAACCCACTGAGGGACAAGTGAAACAAGCAATTATACTCTTCTCATTTAAAACTAAGTGGACTTGCTAATCTGATTTCAATGTTGGCTTCATTTGAGACAGAAAAGCAAAGATGGGCAAGATGTTTTAATTAGCAGGCCCAGTATGCCTGCTACAGTATCAGAAAACAAATGTACCATTCAGCTAATGGTATGCTGCTCTGTAGTTTTCTTTACATGAGCATCCCAGCCTTCCCCTCCAATATCAAGAGACTGTCATCTTGAATGAAAGGTTCAAATGATTCTTCAGAGACTCTTCTTAGAGGCACAATACAATACATAGCAGCACAAAAACATAGCCTTTTGAGATGTTATACACTCTCTTTAAGCGGTACATTTTATGATGTCCAATCATGATCTTCCAGAACTATCTATCTATGAATATATTTCATAGCATTGATCCAAGAAGGATATAAAGCCAGTGAATTAATTATACAGTTAGATCATGTACTGATCAAAGTGACTGTGAAATGTTGGTCTACTCCTGGAATAAAAATTGAAGGCAGAGATTCAATAACAGGCCTGCTAGAAGATTACGATATAATGATCATAAAAAATTATTTCATTTGATATTTTGATATACTACAGTGGAAAAAGTAAATAGTCAAATTGTCTAAAGGCCTCTAAAACTGCAATAAAGGGGAAATTATTAGCATTTGTATACTTAAAAAGAGAGAAAAACTGAAATCAATTGGCAGACTTCATGGCTTTGAAAGCTAGGCATAATGAAAAACATTTTGAAAAGGAGTCGTTATGTACAGCTGTAAAAACAAGGAACAAAGTAAATGCCTTCAGCAAGTAAGAAGGTTGAGAATTCTTTGAAGCTTACACTGGATCTTTTATGAGGGTGGAATAAAGCTAATAGGCTGTTATCTTATAAACTTTGCCCAAATACACATACTAAATAAAAATCAAAAATGATGAAAGGAATTTACCACATTCTTCTATAGGAATTGTCATGGAATTTTCCTGGAGTTTTACCAAGACCGGTAATGATTAATGTTCTTTCTCAAATCTAGAAATTTGATTTAGGATGTTTTAAATTGAGAGCTTCTTCAACTTAACTAAAAGATTGGAACGAATTGTGATTCAAGGTCACTTTATTATTTTCTAACTGGGAACATTTCTTTATTCTTGTAAGATCACACATAATATCCCACATTCATAGAAAAACCCTTAGAATACACTGCTAAGATTTTTACAAGGAGCCTAAATGTATAATAGGGTGTCCCAAAACCTTAACAGTCAGAAAAAGAGAGAGTGAGAAATAGTCCCACTTCAGTATAATGAGTAAAAGGGTTAAAATACTTTGCATTTCACTTTATCTTCCTTGTGATGTCTGAACACTAAACTTTTAACAGATAACCTTCTATAAGAGTACAAAATTGTCTCAATTCCATAAGTAGAGCATAGATAGCATAAAGGAATCCAGTCAAACCTGCACTTAATCTCTGTATGAAATTTTATTTGTTCCAAGGTTGAAATGTGTGTAGATGTGTCTGTGTATATGTTTCAGGTGCCTCATAGCTGCTCAGAACTGGAGTTACCAGAGCTGCAGTTAAGGCACTAGCAATGTTTAGAATGGAAGGGACTTCGTCAGTCTAGGTCCTAAATAGATCAAAAAGGATGCATGAGTGCAGTTTCTCATGGGTTCTAGTATGTGCAGTATGTTGAAGGCCTTCTGATGTCTGCACCACAACTATGCACTCACTTATTCAAACACATTTCACTGATATACTGGGAACCGAGCCTTCAAATCTTAAACTTCTCTGGGAAGACTGAGGCATTTACATTTTCAGTAGATCACTCTAGAACAGGGATCACACTCATCTGTAGGGAAAGGTGACTGTGTTTATATTGTATTTTTTTAATGTATAATAATACATAATGGATAATAATATGTATAATATATATTAATGATATAATATATTATATTTTGATAATATAATAATATGTATTATATAATGATACTAATAACTAGGATAAATTATAATAAAACATAATTCTGATGGCATTTGAACCAGTCACATACATTTATAGCCTGCATTGGCAATCATTTCCATTTACAAGTAAACACAAAATAATTTGTAATTTGCAGTTAACCTTTTCTTGCTGCTCTGAAAAAATTATTTCTAGAGGTTATAGCTGCAGTGCAGTTGAAAGCAAGATCAGTGCAAGTATATCTGCACTTTATCACAGCCTGCTTGGGTACCAGTTACAGTTAAACTGCAAAATTACCAACTTCAGCCATCAGCTCTATCTGTAGCATGTTGGACAGGTTTCTACAGCCATATTGACTTCCAGTTACAAGACAAAAAACTTTGAGTGGAGAAGAAGTATCTTGAATATGGGCAGTGACATTCTGAAAAAGTGACAGCAGGGAGTGCAGCTTTACAGGTCACATTTAAGATCTGGTTTAATACCTAGGAGCATACTAAGATTTTTAATATCCTTTAAAGCTGACAAAGCTGCCTCCAGCACAGTCCTGGAATAAACATCAGTTTAATTTTTCATATGCTGCAATTCTCTTTTCCTTCTAGACACTCTTGTTGCAACCCAGTAAACCTGACCTGCAAAGGGGCAGCATTTCTGAGCCCAAAAGTGTGTAATAATGCATGCAGAATTTGTTCCATATTACCCAAGAAAGCAGAAGTTATTTTAAAGTTAAACCACATTAGATTTCCCATTATTGTGTGGGCTGTTTTACAATTCATGCTATACTAGTTTTTGTGAAATTATGGGGAGTTTCATTAGTTAGAGGATGGTCCAAAGCAGTGATTATATTAATGGTAAAATCAGAGAGAACATTTTCTATCCAAACAGCAGTCACATGGTACAGCATGTTTCAGTTTATGCTAGGTGAAAGCATTCTTCAGATCATCATGTCACCTGCTAGAAATGAGAATTTTGAAGAATGGCTTTCTTATATGTTTTCTTCTACCAGATGCAATTAGCTGTTCAAAGCAGAAAGAGTTTTTAAATTCTTTCAAGTTTTAGAGTGACAGTTTTCTCCCCCAGGAATATAGGAAGTGAACCAAGTGATCCAAGTCACATATACCATGGATATTAAATCGTATAACACCATTGCTTAAATAAGGAGTAATTCTCAGGCACCTTTATAGATAAAAGATGACTCACCTGAAAAACAACTCTAAAATAAATTAATTTATAGGTTTATATTCTATTTCATCTGATTTCAGGCACATTTATAGGTATTGGTTTAAGGTGGTTAATGCCAAGAATTTACGGTCTTAAGAAAATGTACTTGTTCATTACTTGGAAGGTGTTAACCTCATTATTGTTTAAACTATATATCTCACCTATTCAACAATGATTTCAGGTGCTTCCATGGTTTTTTTACTGGACACATTTTATGTGCCCCTCAGTAAATGCATTTATCTTTTTGAACAATTTATTTGCAAAAAGTTTTTGAAAACATGTTTGACCATACAAATCTATCTTAACCTGAATTCTAGAATCAAGGTTCACAGCTGTACAGCTGCTGGGCAAGGCTGTGATTTAGAGAGACCTAATGAATGGACCTAATGAACTTCCTTGTGAAGTTCAACAAGAGCAAGAGCAAGGTGAACCTGGGATGGATGTGGGAGGTTGACCCCAGCCAGCAGCCAAGCACCTCACCTCCCACCCCATAACAGGACTGGAGAGAAAACAAGAATGAAAGTTAGAAAACTCAAGGGTCTAGATAAATACAGTTTAATAGGTGAAGGAAAAAAAAAAAACCAACAACCAAGTAAAGCAAAGGAAATCTCTCCACAGCACCCACAGGCAGACCAATATGCAGTCAGTCTTCAAACAACTGCCACTTCCAAAAAAAATAAAACAGAAACAGAAACAAAAACAAGAACAAGAACTCACCTTTTTCCTTTACCCCAGTTTATATTTCTGAGCATGACATTATATAGTATAGAATACCCCTTTGACCAATTCAGGTCAACTGTCCTGTCTGTGTCCCTTCCCAACCTCCTTCCCACCCCCAGTCAAATCTTGGCATGGTAGGAGGGGAGAGAGGAGGAAGACAGAGCCTTGATGCTGTGCAAACATTGTTCAGCAGCAGCCAAAACATCTGGTGTGCTATCAACACTGTTTTAGCTACAAATCCAAAACACAGCATGGTAGGGGCTGCTATGCAGAAAGTTAACTCCATTCCAGTCAAAACCAGCACAATAGAATAATCCCATGCAACCGTATGGTTAGGAAAGGAGCTCTGCAGAGAAGCATCTGGATGTTCCAGTGGGCAGGGTGACCATGACTTAGCATGTATCCTTCTTAAGACAAGGAACAAGATATCTTAAGATAATGCATAAGTCCATGACACCTCATGAGATACATCTGCAGATCCTGAGGGAACTGGCTGATGAAGTTGCTAAGCCACTATCCATCATATTTGAGAAGTCATGGCAGTCCAGTGAAGTTCCCACTGACTAGAAGAGGGGAAACATAACCCCCATTTTTAAAAAGGGAAAAAAATAAGAGCCAGGGAATTACAGGCCTATCAGTCTCACCTCTGTGACTGGTAAGATCATGGAGCAGATCCTCCTGGAAACTATGCTAAGGCTCATGGAAAATAAGGAGGTGATTGATAACAGTCAACATGACTTCACCAGAAGCAAATTGTGACAAATTTGGTGACCTTCTATGACGGGACAGCAGCATTGGTGGATAGGGGAAGAGAAACTGATGTCATCTACTTGGACATGTACAAAGCATTTGATACAGCCCGGCATGACATCTCTGTCTCTAAATTAGAGAGGCATGGACTTGATGGATGGACCACCCAGTGAATAATGAATTGGCTGGCTGGGTCGTACTTAGAGTTGTGGTCAAACACCTCAATGTCCAAGTGGAGATCAGTGATGGGTGGTGTTCTTTGGGGATCAGTATTAGGACCGGATCTCTTTAACATCTTTGTTGGTGACATGGACCATGAAATCAAGTGCACACTCAGCAAGTTTGCTGATGACACCAAGCAGTGTGGTGTGGTGTGGTGTGGTGTGGTGTGGTGTGGTGAACACACTGGAGGAAAGGGATTCCATCCAGAGGGACCTTGACAAGTTTGAGAGGTAGGCCTGTGTAAACCACATGAAGTTCAACAAGGCCAGGTGCAAGGTCCTGAACATGGGTCAGGGCAATCCCATGCAAATACAGGCTGGATGAAGAATGGATTGAGAGCAGCACCAAGGAGAAGGACTTGATGGTGTTGATTGATGAAAAGCTCAACGTGAGCCAGCAATATGCACTTGCAGCTCAGAAAGCCAACCTTATTCTGGGCTGCATCAAAAGAAGTGTGAATGGTGGGTGGAGAGAGATAATTCTCTCCCTCTATTCTGCTCTTGTGAAACCCAACCTGGAGTACTGTGTCCAGTTCTGGGGCCCCAAACATAAGAAGGACATGGAACTGTTGGAGCAAGTCCAGAGGAGGGCCACGAAGATGATCAGAGGGTTGGAGCACAACTCTTATGAAGGTAGGCTTGGAAGAAGGCAGGCTGAAGACAGTTGGGCTTGTTCATCCTGGAGAAGAGAAGGCTCCAGGGAGACCTCATAGCAGCCTTCCAGTACCTGAAGGGGGATACAGGAAAGCTGGAGAGGGACTTTTTGCAAGGACATGTAGTGATAGGACAAGGGGAAAGGGTTTCAAACTGAAAGAGGGTAGATTCAGATTGGAAGAAATAGGTTCAGATAGGAAGAAATTCTTTCCTGTGAGAGTAGTGAGACACTGGCACAGTTGTGGCTGCCCTCTCTCTGGAAGTGTTCAAGGCCAGGTTGAACGCAGATTTGAGCAACCTGGTCTAGTGGAAGGTGTCCCTGCTCACTGCAAGGGGGTTGGAACTAGGTGATCTTTAAGGTCCCTTCCAATCCAAAACATTCTATGATTCTATGATTCTATTTAGGCTGGGGAATAAACACTAGCTGGAGACATAGTGCTGTTTTAAATACTTGATCAGATGATACAGAGAAGATGAAGGTAGGCTTTTCTTGCAGCTGCATAGGAATAAGAAAATTAACACAAGTTAGAATATGGGAAATTATAATCAAATATTAGGAGGTTTGTAAATTTATTTGTTTGTTTTACATAAGAGTGGGATGACCTGAATTAATGAGACCTGCTTTGAGCAGGAAATTCAAGTAGATGACCCCTGGAGTACTCTTCTAACCTAAATTATGTTTCTGCCAACCCTGATTCAGGAAAATATTAATCCCACATTTACATCTATCTCTTCAGATAAATGTATTAATATAGTGGTTAGATGTTAATCAGGGTGGACTGAAATCAGTGGAAAGATGGGCATATATTTAAGTAGTTCTCTGAACAGGGATGTATTCCTCCACAGGCCTCCAAGTTTTACTTTTCCATTTTCTTTTAACTAGCATGTTCTCTCTGTAGGATTTCTATTGCAGATGGCAAACTAACGCAAATACAAAACTGCCATTTAGTATGGCAAATACCTCCATGTGGGCCTATTCTAACTCCTTTGAGTTTAAATTATATCAAAACAACAGAAAAGAAAACAAGCACAAGCTTATACTCACAGAGAATGAGTACCGATCTCTGTATTTACTGTATGCCCCAAAATGGGGAGCATAAGTGACCATAGAGTTTATGGAAGCGTGCTGTTGTGGAAGGGGAGGTCTCCACCTCCCAAGACCAGAAACTTTGAGGCCAAACTAGATGTGAAAGAGGCTAACATCATCCAAGAGATAGCAGGATTGAAAAGAAACTATGAAAGTGCAAATTCTGCTTCCCAGGTCTGGCCAGATTAAGTATCAAGGTAGCAGTAGCACCGAGGCAGAGGGGTCATGCACAGATTCTTCCATTTCCCTGGCAAAGTAAGTAACTCAGGCAGTCACACAGGTGGCCTAGTGGGGGAGGCAGGAGGTGGTGGTGGGATGGAGTCCACCTTGCTAATACCAATGTTGAGCAGTGATGAGAATAGTACGGTATAGTTATATACTCCTATTTGAAAGGAGCTTGCTCCTGCGCTCATTTCTTATATGCTTGATGCTTGTTACTGAGTCATAAAAAAACTTTGAGATATTTTTAAATGTGAAAATGATAAGTGGAATTTACAGTTGTTTAATGCTCTATACAATTTTATGTGGTTGTAGCTATTCAACAGAACAGATTAATTGCAAATTATAGTTCTTAGTGGCATGAGACTGTGCCATGCTCTGCCAAAACAGTGTTGCCTTTTAATGCATCTTTACCTCTGCAAAAATACTCTCAAGTCTTAATCAAAATACCAATTATCAGTTGGTGTGTTTTGTGTAACTTTGCACATGCAATTTAATTTTGAACTGATCTCATGTGAAAAGGGGTATAAATCTGTGAGGTGGCTGAGGAAAGCTCTCCCATTGAGTCACGAGGTTCAGACTGGACCCCCTTGCTTTCTAAATTCCTTCCCAGAGAGGAGTCTAGGTGCATCTCAATCCAATCCTAGTCCCAGACTTGGTCAATGGTTGATCTCTAAAGGATTAGGTGCATGCAGCCACCTATTAGGGTCAACGTTTGCCTGTTTCAGAGACTCACGGAGGACTTGCACTGAAACAGATGTGCAAAGTTGCAAAGGAAAAGAGTTTATTAAGGTGACAGATAAGTTTGGAATTGCAGCTGATAAATACACTTACTGTAAAAGTGCTACTAATTAATATTAATATTACTAGCAATAATAGTAATAATAAAACCCGGGGATACTTCCACCTAGAAGGTGAAAGGCACGGCCCTTATCCAGAGAGGTGTCCCTGCCTGGGAGAGAGGAAGAGAACACAGCCCATCAACTGGTCTGTCGGTCTTTAGGTTCTTCTCTCCACAGATTCTTCTCTCCCTACTTTATGATCGTTTTGTCTGTCTTTTATGCCCTAAACTACAAGGTTCCCACCCTCAGGTGACATGTAGTATGATGTGGGTGGAGAGATGAGTGCTATAGTCATACATGTATAGCATATTCTCTGTAATCTTCATTAACGTATGCAGGGATGTCAACTTTAGTATGTATTTTACCGATAATGAAGAAAAGGTCATCCTTTGGACAACATATCCCCTTGAACAAAGAACTATTATCAGCTAACAGAGTTTTCTTGTTATCTTGTTAACCAGAACAGGAGTCCCTGCCTCCACAAAGCCTCCTGCTGAGAGGCATCCTGTGCTAAATGAGCAGGCTTTTCATACCCCCAGGTTGCACAAGATTTAGAGAAAGATCATCCTTTAAGGGTTCTTTGTATAAAGAGCCATCCTGTTTTTTCTCAAATTCCACAACTGTTAATTCAAAACACACAGTCATCAGACCTACCTCTTTTTTTCCCCAGAACTGTATTACAGAAATAGCAAGACTGCAATGGTCTCCCTACTTAGATACCAGAGATTAAATCCTGGCCTAGTGAAGATACAAAATGTTTTATTGTTTCTCAAGGCAGTGAGCAGAGTACTCAATGTCAGGAGTTTAGTCTGTGTCCTGGTGGTGGGAGGAAATGAACAAGGAACAAGTTGACACTGCAAAGCTCAGTTTCTAAAGTGGTACAAGCAAGGGATTATCTGTGTCAGAAAAATTACACACACATGCACCATCAACCAAAGGTCTTCACATCCACCTATCATCAGAAGCCAATGAGATCAGCCCACAGTGATGTCATAGGATCATAGAATCATCAAGGTTGGAAGAGACTTTTAAGATCATCCAGTCCAACCACCTACCTACATCACCACTAAATCATGTCACCCAGCGCCACATCCAGATGCATCTTGAACATCTCCAGGGACAGTGACTCCATTACCTCCCTGGGCAACCTATTCCAACACCTTATCACCCTTAAAGTGAAAATTTTTTCCTAATGTCTAATCTGAATCTCCCCTGCTGCAATTTAAAGCCATTTCCTCTCATCCTTGCAAGGTCTCAATGTCATGAGACATCTTCCCGATGGCTTCCACTATTGGTCTCCTGTTCGTTGCTGGTCCATGACATGGCTCACCAGACACAGGTGGTTTGTGTGGTACTCAGTTCTTGGCCAAAGTGAGACCATATACTGTTGTTTCTCAGGTCCTTTATGTTACAAAGATTTGAGGGACTTGGATTTCACCATTTGCTGTTGGGGTTTCTTCTCTCCCCAGCCACTCTTGAGTTTTCAACAGATTTAGGGAAGAGACTAAAGACTGCTCTCTCAAGCCATCCTTCTTCCAGTCCTCTGCAGGCTGAAATCTGCAGGCACCAAAGCCTCAGAATATTGTGTTGAATTAAGGCCTAATTTTCAGACCATTTTAAGAAATCATTAATGTTATTTGCAGTGCTTCCTCTTCCCTGACAGTAAAACACGCTCTGTTCTACCTATTTTTAGTCCATCTTTAATTTACATTGGATTATTTCTTTTTAAATATTTCTTTTCAGTCTTTAATTTAAAGAGAAATTTGCCACCCTTAAAAAATAACAAAAAAAATTTTTGCTGCTTTTCTCCCCATTTCCTTAATAGAATATGGTTATTGTGGTTGTCTAAGCTCTGATAAGCATATAGTATCATCAAAATCAGCCTCCAAGTTTTCTAAAATATTTTTTAAGAATGATACATAATTTCTAGAGATAAGTTGAATTAATTGTATTTGCCTAGTAAGATAAAATAACAGAGATGTGAGTAGCTGTTTGCATGTTTTATTTAATGCAGTTTGTATCAGTTGCTGAATTTCAGCTTTAATATTCCATTTGATGCTGCAGAACTCTTTGACTAGTGTAGTTATATATTTGAAGCCTGTGCTATATACATTCCAAATTGATCAAACCATCAGTCATTTGTTACAACACTCTGCTCCTTTTTTATCAGTTCTCTGTATTATTAGAACACAGATGCAATCACGCTTAGCAGTGGTATTGGTGTGTACTTGATCTGCCTTCTTCCCCCATAGATCTGATACTTTCATGGGCATTGATGAAAACCAACACACAGAGGTAAAATTAAATTCTAATCTGTTGGCAAATCTACACTGGCAAGCATTGACCCTGCTGGCACTTGTCTAACATTCTCGTACTGAAAAAAATAACAGCTGCTTACGAGTGATGTATTAGAGATGGGCACAAACCAACTGGTGTACACATCCACATAAGAAAGGAGAAAACACTCATTGGTAAAGTGATCCCTTGCCTCCTACTACATACATGGCCTACATCTATATTTTCTGTGGTAGCTGTACTTTATTTCAGACTCAAGGTCATAGAGTTCAGTGCCCAGAGTCAGTTGCAGCCATACTGCCTGTAGAGACACGTTTTGAATATGAACAGCTCTGGTTTCCCTTATCTGGAGAGTCAGCTGGTTCACTCAAAGCTAGAGTCTAGATGGTTCCCTCAAAGTTAGAGCTTAGATGCCAGCCAGCAGGTTATTGGTGTGAGTGATCAGGAGGCTAGGTTCTGCTAAATTCTCCATGGTTTTGTTATGTTTATGCTATTTGGTATATGAGTCTTACTGATTTCCAGATTCTGTTAAACATAAAAGCTGGAATTCTTATCAGATGTCAATCTTGTTTATGCCATTGCAGCTAGATCATGAGGAATGAAAAGTCTTCTATGGAACTAAAAATTCCATAAACATATATTGCTAAACACAGACCAAATTGCTATCATAGTAAAGGGAGTTTGAAATTCAAGACTGTGTCTGCTAAATGCTTGCTAATTCAACAGGGGGTTAAACAACCTCTTGAAAATTAAAACTCAGGACAGTTCAACACTGTGTAAAAAGGATACTTTTGTTCATTCCAGTTAGTCAGGTTTGAAGCAATAGTAGTTTAGCCCATTTGATAAAGGAACAGGTGACATGCTGCTCTCTCTGTCTCGTCCTTCCCTTGTTAATACAAAGATATGTAAACTCAGACAGACCCTTGATTACTGTGGTTAGGGTACTGTACACAAACAGCTGTGAGAAAAATAACAAGTGGCGTGCCATGGCGATTTTGAAGGGACATCTGCATGGAGGGGTTCAGAGCACCTGGCAGTGTGTTCTGTCCCCCAGGATGTGGGGGAATAAAATAAACACTGCACAATGCACTGCAGGATGTGCACTGGCACGCTCAGATATCCTCCAGACAGGATGTCCCAGACTGCCTCTGGGGATGCAGGGAGTGTGAAGTGAAAGATCAGGTCTTCCTGACTAGTTGCATCTCAAGGTCTCCTTGCAATTACACAGCGCAAATGTCAGAGTATAGCATTGTAGACAGGGTCATGGATGCTCTGAGAGGGCAATCTTTTAACATTGGCCTTATCTTAGCAGACTTGAAATATATTGCTGCTCTTGTCCTACAGAGAATATTTAATATTATTTTCCATCTATAAAGTATTAAGAGAGTGAGATACTCCATTAAAAAAAAAAAATATTGGACTACTTCAAGTAAAGTAATAGATAAGTTAAATGACTTATGACTTATAAATGTCAGTATTACATTCATCATCTACACCGACCCTCAGTCTTACCTTGCAAACTTGAAGTGAATTAGTTTATGAAGAACTGTAGATCACAGTGTAGCACAATTAATTATTCCTCAGAACATCCATTTCAGATGAAATTGAAGAAGCTTCTGATTGTATTAAATATCTGGTAAAATTTTGAGATTAATTTCAGCATTTTTGAGGTGTCTTGTTTAAATGGTAGTAGTAATCTTAGAATCATAGAATCTCCCCTGCAGTAAGCAGGGATATCTTCAACTAGATCAGGTTGTTCAGAGCCCTGTCCAACCTGACCTTGAAAGTTTTCAGGGAGGGGATATCTATCACCTCTCTGGACAACCTGTTCCAGTGTTTCACCACCCTCATTGTAAAAAATTTCTTCTTTATATTTAGTCTGAATCTACTCTCTTTTACTTTAAAACTATTATCCCTTGTCCTATTGCAACAGCCCCTGCTAAAAAGTCTGTCTCCAGCTTTCCTGTAAGCCCCCTTTAAATATTCAACGACTGCAATAAGGTATACCTGGAACCTTCTATCCTCCAGACTGAACCCACACTCTCTCAATCTGTGATCATAAGAGAGCAGCAATCCTGCAGCATGCTAGACATTTACCAAGCAGAAGTCCATACTCCAGGGACTTTCTAGTCATAATGTATTGTTTGAAAACATTTCTATTTCGAATATTTTTGTAATTGCCCATGCTGTTAGGTTCTGTTTGTTTCTTGAGCAATGTTTGAGGCAGAGTGTGTGAGAGAGAGGAAGAGCCAGGTATGCCCAGAAGGAGTGAAACAGTGAAAGGAACCACCTAAGAGTAGAAAAAAAGGCTACTGGTGAGAAATGCTATGCTCTGCTGCACATTTTGGGTATGTCACAGATTCAAAAAGGTCATTGCCAAGAGCTGTTTCATCTGTTGCAGAGAAACAGTAAATGTGTGAAATGGCCCTGAAGCCAAGGCTGATAAGACTTAGTACGAACATGTTTGATCTTCAGGAATTTTCTCTCTCCTTTCAGATTTGTTTTTTGTTCAGTTCTGTAATAAAGATGTTAGTCACAGCCATTTGCAGGAAAACTGTATTTTTAAAATAGAAAATATGAGATCTTAGAAATGGGAATAAGACCAAGGGAGGAGAGTTGTTGAAGGAAAAGGGTCTGTCAGCTGACACAGGGAAAAATGAGTAAGTGTTTGAGTATATATGCTTTCTTAGGGAAAGACAATGTCCAAGTTTTGAACATCTTCAAGCAAAGCTTTATGCTTAATATTTATGTTGTGTGTTAGCAGGAGCACAAGGGGGCTGATTTTCAACAGGTGTGTATTATCTTTAATAAGTAAGACATACAACCTAAACCAACAGTGTTACAGCTTAGTCTCCAATTTACCTTCCTTTATCTCTAGACCCACTGCATATTTCTTAGTTTGGTCAGTTTACACAGCAGGGCAATAATTTTTTTCTGTGCTTCTGAGAACCAAATCTGAATTTCAAACATGAAAAACTACAGTTAGGAGGGAAAATAACATGTCTTTCTAGCTGAATGAGGATGAGATATTGTGACATGCTATGTCATATCCCTGTGCCATCCAACAGGTTGATCTTCTGTATCCCATTACAGTCCAGCTCCCAGTGTGCACATTTCCACCTGAATTTTTTTATCAGTGGATGGTTGACACTGCTTCAATTCCTGAGATTGCCAGGTGATCCTCTCATTTTTTTTCCAGGGATTGTTTGATATTCTTTTCCATGTAACCTACTTTCAGTTACCTAGAGAATATAACTGACAACACTGAAGGTCACAGTACTTCAGCTGCCTCCATGGTTTCAGTAAATAAAGTAGGAGTTTTTATTGTCTTCTGTTTTTTGGGTTATACTCATTCAAGGAACAACTTCATGCATCAAAATATACCTCACAGACTTTAGAGAAGGTCAAATAACCTGATAGATGGGAAGGTGACACTGGCTTATTAAATACTATTTTCGTATCACTGAGTTCATTTCTCTTGACCAAATATCTGATTGCTTCTGTCCAGTTTCTGTCCAGTTAATCTGTGCCTCCTGAAGCTGCTCCAGAATCTGTCTGGTAATAGGCTTGTTTGGATTGTGCTTTGGGGTGCCACTCTTTTCCCTCTTCATTGGTACAAAGAAACAGAGAATTCTTACCTCCTGGGCTACACCAGTTAATGTACCACCTTTCTGTTTCGTAACAGCTGTCATCTTAGTAGTCATGGCTGACATTTGCTTCAGGTATTGAGTTATGCAGAGGACCTTCTTGGTCATCACTATTTTAGGCATCAGCAGTTTCATTTTATTACAGTACAAGTAAAAGATGGCTGGACTGGCATGCTTGCACATCTACTCTCATCAGTGAATGCCGTGGATAAATGTTGTGGCTAAGTCTCCTGGGAGTCACATACCTAAACCCAAATTTGAGTAAGACTCCTTACAGGCATGAAGGAGCTTTAATTTTTATCATCTGAGCCACCAACTAGTCCTCAGTGTTTTCCAGCTTCTTAAAATATGTACTGCGTGTCTCCTATGTTAGTTTTCAGAGAGTGAAGTGTTTTGGCTATTTAAACCATAACTAAGTTAAGATCTCAAAGGAAAATTGCATGTAGGAACCCAGTTCTTGTTAATGTCATTCACAGAATCCTAGGGGTTGGAAGGGACCTTGAAAGATCATCTAGTCCAACTCCAACATTGTTGTGTATAAATCTCTGCATGAAACATTTAAGAATGTAAACAAGTATTTTAGTAAAGGATTCTCACTTTAAATCAAACTTATATTCACAGGCAAATATATTTCTGCCATGCTGATTTTGAACAATGAATCCCTTTAAATGCTCAAATACACAGTAATAGCATTCTGCTTTTATTAAGTTCACTCCTGTTTGTGAGAAGCATGTTATCGTTTTTAGCAGAAGCTGTTCTATTAATGTACATTTAATGAAAGCTTATTGCTGAGTATTCAATTAAAAATAATGCAGCACTCTCTGAGGCTTTGAATTTTTGTTCACATTATTTCTGGTAAATCCTTGAAATAAGCCTATACTATCAGGTAAGGCCTTCATCTGCAGACCTGCTTTTGAAAGAAAGTATCAAGAAACCTCAGATGATGATACAAAACCTACTAGGGTGAAACAAATCTTGAAAATTTATTTCTAGAGGACTTATAAAATTAGTTTAAAGCAATATATCAGGCAGTGTCTGGTTTTAAAAATGTTCAAGAAAGAATTTTGCATAACATTTTTTCTTGGGCAGCCCATAGATGAGATAAAGAATTTTATTGTAGAAACTGCAGTTGAAATTTTAGTACCTTACAATCTAGAATATACACCACCTAGAGCAGATCTTCTCTTTCTAATATATTTGCATATGAAAGTTAAGACTGATTAAAGGTATTAAAAAATTACCCATGTTTCACTAAAAATGCCATTACAAGTTGTGATAGAGAAGTCACTTGAATAGACAGGTGTGGAAGGATTAATAGCAAAACATCTTCCTATGAACTGCAACTTGACAGAAATCAGACCCAATACAGGGGAAAAAATGAGAGAAAGACTCAAGTGCGCTTACAAAAGACTGACAAGTCCGTGCCAGAATACCACGTGGAGCCAAGCTGCTGTATGTCATTATGAGGCATATGTCCAAGCCTGCCCTTGGCATAAGAAAACAAGGTGGGAGGGAAAGACAGGTGGAGAGAAGAATAGAAACAAACAAAATGTCTACACTGATGGCACCAGGCAGAGGCACAGATAGTAACAGACTTTTCTAGCGAGTTACAGCAACCTCAACACGGGGTTCTTTATGTCACTCGCATAAAGGAAGTCCCAGTACTCATAAAGCTGGTAGCCACAGGGTAAATAGTAATACAGAGACAGGGACTAAACATATATGCATATATACTGCTGATCTGCATTAGGAGCCAATGATCTTGCACCTTGATTTGCAGTGTAAGAATTATGGAGAAGAGGTTTATTATTCTGAAAGAAACTTAGAATTAAATAATGGTTTATGACATTTGTTTTGGCACATTTTATTACTCTGATGTGTCTTGACATAACTATTAGAAAAGAGCACCCTAAGTGAGCTGTTTTATCATCTCAGTATTTTCAAAGAGTTATTAAGCTCACAATTATTTTTTCAGTCAAGCACAGGTAAAAAATACATAGTAAGTGTCTGCAGCTGAAAACAGTCTCTTTATATTTCAATAAAACTTTTTACTGTATGCTTAGTTAACTTATGCATTTGCAATACTTTTGTGGTCTTCTGAGAGTCTGATTGATTGTGACGTGGCTCCTGGATCAATACTGCTGTAGCATATCAAACAGCTGCCAGTGCGAGTTCTGTGATTGCTTTATAGAAAGCAATCTGTCGCTTTTCCCTGTCTTGAAGATATCTTAATTCAGCTCTTCTTCTGTATGCAAAGCATTTCCTCCAAGAGTGATATCTGTGTATAGATGAAGTGCTTTCATTCACATATTTTTTTCTCAATACCTGAGTACTTAATGAAGTACATTCAGTACCAAAATGGAAACCACAAGTAGTTTGTTTTACTGTAGTCTCTAGAGGATATAAAAAGTTCTCCAGATTCAGAATATACCATTACATCTTCACTTGCACTTCAGCTGCGGAATATTTATTTTGACTATGGTTAATCAGGTTATTAACTATTGCAGAGTCTTACAGAGCAGTTCGTTGTGATTTCTTGCTTTGTGTAAGAGAGTTCTTTTTTCTCGATAGCCCATTATTTACCATGCTTTTAAAAGTTTCCATTAAGAATAGTATTTTGCACTTGGAACAAGGAGAGAAAGGGCTATAGTTTTCCTTATTACCTGTGGGAATCCATTAGTCTTTTAGAAGCTTCAGGAGGCATTGTAAGATCAGCTAGTGAGCAGAGAGAAAGTCTGCAGTCAACTTCTTAGGAGAGCTACTTATACATCAAGTTTTATTTCCATTTTTCTTAAGGCTTTGGTTTTCATATCCACCTGGACTGTCACACAATCAAACCAAGAAAGAGAAAAACTACGCAAATATTACTGAGGAGTGATCTGTATTGTACAGGGTAGAATGTACCTCCTGGGTAATCCTAGAGAGAACATGATGCTTTATTAAAGCTCAATGTCATGGACAAGTTAAAAAATCGTTTACCATGGATCAGTTTTTCAACTGGACCTCATTGTATACAACAGAAGGTAAAACAGTATCTGTGATATCAATTTTGTCTCAGTTTCTAACTACAATACATTGCAAGGTTGATATGTTACTGGTATCTTGAAAGCAAAAAAATGAAGTACCTTCTTTGCTGAGGGTCATGATAGATTTAAGAAGACTGTTGCTGCCAAAGATAGTTGCAGAATAGAAAGCAAATGACATAATGAATAAGATTGCTTTTTTTGAACACATGGTACAATGGAACATGAACATGTGAAAATATGTATTAAAGCAGAAACCACTTTAACTTTCTGCATGTTACATCCCATCAAGTCAAAAATATGTATCAGATGCCTATGCCTGTTCTTAAAGGCTCAGTTTTAAACCACTCAGGAGTTACCAGCAGCATAAGAAAATTCTGAATAAACTTCATTTCCTTGACATTATGCAGACTGAACACAGTTTTGTCTGTGGGGTATCCAACTCCTCCGGTGGTCAGCCAAAATTCTTTAGTCTCCCTACAGATCAAGACTGAATATTAAAGCGTCTTGGGCTAAATTATGTCTTTTTCTGCATTAGTACAGAGAAGAAAGGTACAGGAACACTTCCCATGCAGTACCTATCCAGAACAGGTGTGTGGAGTATCTATAATAAAAAGCCAAAAGAAATTTAGATTTCTGACCATATGAAAATGTCCATACCCCAAATATACTTCTCCAAAGGATAAGGAATAACCACAGTTCCCTCTGGTAGTCTGGCTTTAACATGTTACTGCTTCCGACACCTCTGGCAACTGTGGAGAGGGGGTGTAACAGTCATCATCCTGACATCTGACAGATAAGGGAAAACTGAGGACTTACAACTTCTGCTCTATGCCCTGGTCCTCAAAAGTCTCACCAATTCTGTCTGCCTGTGGAGAAAGACAGAAAGACAGGCAAGCAGATTATGAGAAAAGTAAGTTTTCTAGGGGTTGGATGAGTCCATTTTCCACCTTAAGCTCTAGAGTTTTTAGCTTTCATGATATGCATCTACATGGATAGATGAAGACAAGTTTAAGGTAAATTCAGTTCCTAATAGCTAATACTTCAGTACTCCCAAAGCTCATCTAAAGAGCTAAGCATTTTCCCCAACAGTTCATTATAGTGCATGATCATGCTGCAGAAACAATTTCTCATTCATTTATAGGAGGAAGTGTTATTGACATTACTTCTATTTAACCTTCAGTAGCACCTTAATTGTTCTTTTCAGTTGCAAAGAGAGATCACAAGAGACATCTCTCTGAAGGAATAGACATTTGAATTTTTCTGGCAGACTTCAATTTTGGCAAATCAATAACCGGCATTATTTTTAAGATGTGTGGTTTTAAATATTCAGGACTGTAAATGTGGACCTATGATTTATGGATATCTCACAATGGTTATATTTGAAATTAGAGTAAATAATATCCTTGAAAAAGTGAAATACCTTGTGGCAGGACCTAAATTCAGCCAAAGCCTTGAGAGGAATATGAGTTATTTTTCTTCAGGAGAACATGTCAAAAGGAACACAAGATAGAGAAGCTTTCTAAGTACAGCAAGATTCTGATCTATTGGCAGATCAAAATAAAATGCTTTGGAAACTCACATGTCCATCATAGCCAGTGAGCCCTTGCATGTTGGTCCACATTTAATCTCAGTCCAGCAGCTTTCAGTGGCATTTGGAGTTGCAAGAAATAACATCCCCATAGGGTCCAAAGGAAGCATCTGTCTTTTCATCACTTTGGAATCCTGACTTAGGGTGTGCTCCCCCATTGCAGATTCCTTTCCATGTCCCCTATGCTTTTTACTACCCAACAGCCTCGATGTTCACACATACACACTCTGGCATGCTCACTGAAGTGTCTTTCCCATAATTCATCCACCTGTGGAGGAATTGTGATGTATATAAACTCAATAATAGTGATTACTTCTTCTAAAGAGCAGATTCCTAATAATGACCCTTGATCACTTTCATATGACTGGCTATCTGAATAAAAATATGCATAAAAATCAGAGTATATTTAAATTTCCTTTAATTCCTTTAATTCCTTTAATTTAATTTAAATGAGATGGTGGAGTTCAGGA
>VZRW01008053.1:42355-69562 GCA_013398125.1 Aegotheles bennettii | reverse complement strand
ATAGCCTCCTCAAGCTCAGCAGCTGAGGAGCCGGGACACCCCCCCCCCCTCAATTCGGACCAGGTGCCTTCCCAGCAGCCAGGGCTCGGCTCAGCAGCACCCCCTAGGAGGGGCTCACCCAGCCCTGGCACGGGGCAGCGCTACAGGGGCACCGCATCACCCGCTGCTGCAGGGAGCTCGCCCGAGGGGTGCCAGGACCTTCGGCTCGAGGGGAGGGCGGTGGTGGTCTTGGCTGTCAGTTGTTTGTGGAAGTGGTAGTTGATTAAAGAGCCGTTCTTGAGAGGCGGCCCGTGTGCGGCTCTGCTGCCTTGGGGACATCTTGCCGGTGGCCTCGTGGGCTGCAGCCATCATCCAGCTGCCTGGTTGGCGGAGCTGGACCTGGGGGGCATTTGCCTGGGACTGCTCCTCCATTCCCCCATGGCCCCCGGAATTGCCTCGTGCTCACAGAGGGGACGTGGCCGTTAGAAAGAAGAAAACATTTAATACTTTGATTCAGAGATACAAGTCAAGATCTGTGGGTCGTCTTTTTTTTTCTTTTTTCCCCTAAAACCCAGGAGAAACCATTAGGAAAAAAAAAAAAGAAAAAAGATCGAAGAAGTCGTTCCCAGCTGAGAAAACGCATTTCAATCCACTCGAGTGGGAGCCAGAATTCCCGGGAGCCAGGGGTGCCTCAGGGGTCCCAGAGAACAGAGGACATGAGTCCCTTGGGCCACCCCTTGTCCAGGCCAGGGTGACAGGCCACTCGGGGCACAGCAGGGGGGTCAGACAGACATTAACATGCACAGTTAAAATCATTAAATCAGGGCTGTGCGATGGGAGCTGGAAGCAGCAGGGATGTGCTGCTGCACGGGCCCGGTGTGGAGCCAGTGGTGCCGGAGCCCGGCCGAGATGAGGACAGGGGGAGGAGGCCACTTTATAGTGAAGAAAACCACAGAGTCGCAGGAGGGATGGGTCGAGTGCTGCCACCACCGGGCCCCATCCTCACCCCTGGGAGGGAACACGTGGGGAGACTGGGGCTCAGGGGCGGCACTGAGATGTATGACACCTTCTCCTCCCCCCCAAACTGGGTGGCAGAGGGGCACAGTGCTCCCCCCCATCCCAGGGAGGTGGCTGTGGGGCAGAGGTGTGGGGCACAGGGAAGGCACATGAGGATCAGCTGAACCCCGGTCCTGCAGCATGGGGAGAGGAGCCACGACCAGGAGCTCAGACCTGGGCTGTGGTCCCATTCCACCCCTCGCCCCCCCCAGTTTTCCTCCAGCTCTGATGAACGCGGTAGAGTTTGGAGGAGGAAAAAAACCCAAGGTCCAAAAGCAACCTGGCTTAAAATACTGAAAATCAAGGGCAGGAGGAAGCAGCCACCCCCTTTGGAGGCAGGGGCTCTGTGGGGAGGGCATAGAGGGCGGACAGCAGGAGGCAGGGGCAGTTCTGCCCTGTCCTTCCAGGGTGGCACAGAGCTCCCAGGAAGGCCTCAGCACCCCTGGGCAGGGCTCGACATCCCTGGGCAGGGCTGTCTTAGTGTTTGGTGGGTGTCGTAGTGTTGCTGTGCTGTGGCACCCCTCCCCTGAGCCCCCAGAAGCAGGGAGAGCCAGGGCTGGGCATCCACAGGGACAGGGGTAGTGTTCAGCAGGGTGTGGGGCGAAGGGCTTGCCCCTTGGTGGGGCTGAGTGTGCCCTCCCCATGTGAAGGATGCATCCTGGATCTCCCACCTGGCTCACCTGGATGCTTGACCCAAAGGAAAGACAAAAAGCGGACAGGGAGAGACTTGTGACCATCGGACAGCCAGGGAGGACTAGCAGGGAGCACAAAGTACCAAAGTTCAAGCACCAGAAGGACAAAAAAAAATTCAAATAACCAAATTCACAGGGAGTGGGCCATTCAACCCTTCTGGCTTGTTCCCTGGTGGCAATCTGGCCCCGAGGCGATGCAGAGAGAACACGGCCCCCCGCTGCTGGAGAGGGCCGGGTGGAATGGAGGGGGGGAGCGGGAGCAATGCCGTTTCACTGAGGTAGCGGAACCAGCACTTCCACGTAGTTGAGGGGGAAGAAGCCTGACTGGCCGTTGATCATGCCCTCGTACCAGTTTTCGTCAATCTGGTTGGTCAGGGTGATGATGTCGCCTTCCTTGAAGCCCAGCTCGCCGTCATTCTCAGGTTCGAAGTCGTAGAGAGCCTTGCAGCAGGGCTGGTCCAGGGGGGCTGCGGAGAGAGGTGGGGGAGAGGTGAGTCAGACCCCTGGCACATCCCCTTCCTCCAACCCTGGCTCTGCCAACACCGGGAATTCCTGCTGCTGATGGACACCGGATCCGGACCTGGCACAGAATTATTGGGTCTGCCCTGCCCGGGAGGAGCTGCTCATCCACTCTGCCCCAGGACAGTGAAGCATTAACTCAATTTAAACTCCTCGCTGGCTTTCAGCTCCCTGGTTCCTCTGCCCTCTTGCTCCAACTACTCCATGACTTTCTCCGACCTCCTGTTTCTGTCTGAACTTCTGCTCCAAGCTAAACTCCAGCCTCAATGAGACCACTACACTGGAGACCAGGCGGGGAAAAGGCCGTGTTATTCCTCCAGGGATGGGAGAAGCTGCCATGTGGTTCGTCAGCGATGGGGCTAGACATAAGACCATGGTGGAGAAGGACCCTGAGGGTCCCTTTAGAGAGGTCACCCCAATTCTGAGGGTGATGGGAGGGAGAGGACTGCGACTGCTTCCCTCTGCAGAGGGCTTTAAGTCAATTAGCAGCTCAGTGATGTGTGCAAGGCTCCCCCAAAAATGGGGAGAAAACCAAAAAGTCTCTTTCCCACATCTCAGTTCTGTGATTTAAGCATCAGCCCTTTGGACCACAAAGGGTTGGGTTTTTTTATAGCGGGGAAAGCTGCTGCTCACTGTCTGCACTAACGCTTCAGGATGGGCGGGCACTCGGCTGCACAGCTGGAAGGATGCTACTGAAAGGGACCAAGCAAATATGGCCCAGCTGGGTCTGCAGGGCCCCTGTCCCCCCCCTCTGTGCCACAGGGAACAGCACAAACAGCAGCCGGCACTTCTGCTCTGCTGAACAACCCCAGCATGAAAGGACCCAGCAGAGAACTTGGAAAACACCAAAAGCATCAGCCAAGAAGGTTCATGGTTTAGAGATAACTTCCTCAAACACCAGGCTGGTCCCACCACCACTGTGCTTCCCCTACACAAGGCTCCTCAAGCCCTCCTGCCCCCTTGCTGCACCACCATGAGCCTTCCCCACCACAATGGCTCTGAGCCACAGAGCAGCCTGGCCTCAGGACCCCCACGGGTCCCCTCTGCAGGAATGCTGACCTGCAGACCCACTCAAGGCTCCTCACTGCCCAGCTGGGACCACCCACTCAGGGTACTGAGGCTCTGCCCACTCCTGGGTCAGATACAGGGGGACAGCACGAGCAGGAGCAGGAGAGATCCCAGCTGGGTGCTTGTAACCAGAACAGAGTAATCCTTGAGATGCCTAATACCTCCTGGAAGAGCATCTTATCCCTGTGGCCTCATACAGGAGGTGCCTGCATGATGATAGCTGCTGCAGTTCCTCCGGGTGAGCAAAGGCCCCAGTTTTGGGCTGGAAAATACCAATATAGTGTGGCTGGTTTAATTTGGGCTTAGCTCAAGGCTTAGCTGGGCTGTCCTGCTGGCCAGGCTCAGCACAAAGGGACAAGCAGCTCCAAGCGGCAGCGTCATGGAAGGAGGAGTGAGGAGGGATGGGAAGAGGTAGTCACACATCATGCAGTGCGGAGGGCAGGAAACTCACGGATACTCCTGACGGAGGACCGGGACGGCTTGTCGGATCGGAAAGAGGAAGCTGCTTCCAAACAAAAAGAGACATGCTTAAAACAACATGAACTGGAGAGGGGGAAAAGCAGGGCCCAACGGGAGGATCTGTTAGGAGAAACAGGGCAGCCCACATGCTGTGTTAGGAATCCGCCTGCCTCGCCAGGACCAGGGGGGGACGAATGAAGTGTGATGGAGGATGGGGAGGGAGCAAGGGATGCTTCACTTTTCCTGTCTGCTGCTGCAGGTGCTGACTGGGCACTACAGGCAAGTGGCCCAGGCTGGAGATCCTGTGGGGATGTCCTCAAAGCCAATATAACAAAGGCTGCTGGACCCCAAGAGAAAACAGCCCGAGCCTGGAGGCATTTCTGACATTTTTCAGAGCCACCAGCTCATGCAGGCACATCCAGCATACCAGAAACACCGTTTCCAGGCAGAGTGGTTCCCCTCCATCCCCAAGAGGCTGCTCCAGAGGCACCTGGGTGCACATACATGGGACAACTTTACCTGAGACTCTGGGGGTAGGATTGCAAGAGAAGCCCCCATTAGATTGGTCAGTCTCTCCGAAGTCGTATGTCTCCCTGGGTTTGGGCTTGTATTCCCGCTTGGGACGTGAGGAGGCCTCCCTCATTCTGGAAGAAGGAAAAAAAATGTGGGTAAAGTGATATCTGGAACAGAATATGACAAGAGCAACACGATATTTATTCTCCTTAGTGGCTACACAGGGGAGCAGATTGGTTTGTAGACAAGAATCTTCACAACCCTCCTCTTGAAGATGGATCTGGCCCAGGGTTTGGGACCTTAGAAAGGACCACATGTCCCAGGCTTTGCTCCAGAGGTGTCCCAGGCCATTCAGGCCAGCAGAGGACACTAGTGCTGCAGTCGGAAAGCTCACATTTGGCAGAACCCTCCCAGCTCTTCCTAATTCAAACCACAGGATCCACTCAGCAGTTTCTTCTACAAGGAAAGAGCAGCAGGGCGGCATCACCAGATCTAGAATCATAGAATCACAGAACATGCCGAGTTGGAAGGGACCCTCCAGGATCACTGAGTCCAACTTCTGTCCCTGTGCAGGACATCCCAGTAGTCACACCATGTGCCTGAAAGCATCATACAAACGCTTCTTGAACTCAGTCGGGCTTGGTGCTGTGACCACTGTCCTGGGGAGTCTGTACCAGTGCTCAATCACCCTCTGGGTGAAAAACCTTGTCCTGATATCCAACCTAAACCTCCCCTGATTCAGCTTCCTGCTGTCACCCCGAGTCCTGTCATTGGTCACAGGAGTGAAGAGATCGGTACCTGTCCCTTCTTTTCCCCTCATAAGGAAGCCATAGACTTCAATGAGGTCACCCCTCAGCCTCCTCTTCTCCAGGCTGAACAATCCAAGTGACCTCAGCCTCTCCTTGCAAGTCATCCCTTCTAGGTCCTCTAGATTGCTCTGAGAAGCAGAGACGCTGCCCTGGCTCTGTCCAAGCCACACTGCGCCACGTCCCCAGCAAACGAAGCCACATCTCCTTCCTTGGCCAGGGTTTGGGGGGATGCTTGCTCAGGTGGGGCAGAGCAGGAGGAACGACTGTGCAAGCCGCGGCAGCTGCATGAACCAGCTCGCTCGGTGTTTCAACAGCACCTCTGTGTTTCTTGGCACCTTGGCAGCAACTGCAGGTTCCCCAGGGCCACTGTGGAGGTCAGGCACTCGAGGAGGGGCAGGGAGAGTGGCAAGACCAGGCAGCTCCACGGCCCTCCCTTATCCTGCGTGCCAGGCACCCAGCTGCCTTTCACTGACTCACGTGGCTCAAAACCTGAGCAGGGAGCCTGCAGCAGGGCCACCAGGTCAGCATGTCAGCAGGAGGGAGAGCTGGAGAATGAGTGCCCTGGCAGAGGGCTCATGCATGCCTGCCTTTAAGGAGATGATTAAAGTCCTCTTCCACCAGCCCATGGCCACCACACCATCCCCACCACGCTGCACCCTCTGGTCTTCAGAGCAACTGGGAGCCCTCAACATGGGACCTTTCTGGGCCACAACCATGGCCAATGTCCAAGTGTCCTCCATAACCACAACCGAAGCTGATGGCACACAAAGACTCTAAGCTGGGCGGCTCCAGATGACACAGGGTGACAGGCATGTCCAGCTTGTGGCATATGAGCTCCATCAGCATGATGCAACTTCTGACTTGATCCTGGGTCTGGGGATGCTCCCATGCTCAATGCCCACAAAGCAAAGAGCCGTGAGCCCTGCCACAAAGGGGATCCCACCCTCCTTCTCCACCACTGCCCAGTTCAACTCCAGACTCCCTGGGAGCAGCACACCCTGATTCCAGCAGAGATTAACCGCCCACAGCGCAAGCATGGAGGGTTTGTTCCAGATGTCAGAATGTGCCCCTCAATGAAAGCAAATTGTGCAGCTGACATTGCTCCCTCCAACCTGAAGAAGGTCCGGATTGAAGCTCTACTGATTGCAAGCAGCAGCTTTAAGGTCAGGAGATGGATGAGAGGGATGGTCAGGTATTTACAGACAAGTATCAGCGGGAGAGCTGCCTACAGCACCCCCAGACTCACCTGCGTTTTAGTTTTTCTGCAAGCTCATCCAGGATCTGCACTGCCTGCCTGTGGTACTCCAGCTGGGCGTCCACCAAGGCTGAGAGCTGGCTCACCTGCTCGATCTGCAAGAATCACACAAAGGGGGAGTGAATGGCTCTCCCCAGCTCCCTCGTTGTACCCGAGGACTGGGGAACAGGTATGAAGGGCAACTTCCCCAGGGAGATGAGGAGAAGGTTTGGGATTTCAGATACCAAAGGTCAGGCACTGGCCTTAGCAGGACAGAGGACACCTCCCACCACTCTCTGGGCTTCACTAGCTGTTCAGTTCCTCATTAAGCTGCATTACTTGCCCAAATTCACTCTCAACAGCATGCCAAGAAGAAACCTGTGTTGGCACAACCACAGCCTCTCCTCTGGCCAAGAGCTGGATCAGGGAGAGGGGCTACAGAAAGGACCAGAGGCCCTCCAAGCCACGTGCTAGAAACTCAGATCTGGGTTTTCAGAGAGCAAAACCAGGCTTGCAGAAATCAAGAGTGAAAATGAGTGTAACTTTTGCATCCTTTGAGAGATCTCACCCTCACGTACACAGACCCACGCTCCCCCCACACACTCACATCAGTTTCCAGGAGGTTGTGCATACTGGTCTCTGCAACTTCCTTGGACTCTTCAAATTTCTCCATGGCCTGTCGAAGTTCCTCATCAGGGATTTTGCCCTGTCGTTTCTTCTTGTAGTCAAAGTCCAAGCGCCTGCCTTCCAGTTTCTTGAGATGGTGCTGGGAAGAGGATGGTTATGAACAGCAGAAGAAAGGGAAAAGCCAGAGACTAGGAGCAGCCAAGCTCTCCTGCTGGGAAGGCAGCTCTAGCTACAGGCCGAGTTAATCCATCTCAGAAACCTGATCTGGAAGCACACACTTCTGTGCCTCCTACCTTCCTTCAGCCTCCAGAGAGGCTCTGAGATGTGATGGAGAGCTGCAAGGCGACAGGTAGGAGCAGACCCTTCGAACTGTTCAGCAAGGATTACTGCCGTGGCTGCGGGACTTTTAACAACCCTCAACAAATTGGAGTGACGATGTTATTTCAGCCCCTTCCAGCCAAGAGCTGGAGGTAAACGCTGGAGCCTGGGTCTGTTTCCCATGCAGTTCTCAGCAAGATGAGGACTTTGCCAGGAGCGAAGGGGATCTCTGGAGATCAGGAATGGGGATGCAGGCTCTGGGCATTGCATCCCCCGACTGCTTAGGGCAGGGCTGTTCGAGTTTAGGCTGCCCAGGGAGGTGGTGGAGTCACCGTCCCTGGGGGTGTTCAAAAAATGGGTTGATGAGGCACTTGAGGCCATGGTCTAATGGTCTAATGGCTAGGAATATGATGGGATAAAGGTTGGACTTGATGACCCTGGAGGTCCCTTCTAACCACAATGATTCTATGATTCTGTAATGAGCTGCAGAACTGGAGTACAGATAAGTACTGAAACTGTAGTTGGTGGTTATTTTTTCTGAGACACCACTGGAAGCAGAAATTCACTCGAGAGAGCTTCCTTGCAGATTACAGGTTGGGATGGACCTTATTAGGAAGCCTGGCCATGCTTTGCATGGACTTGAGCTATGAAGCTCTGTGTCTCCCCAGCAAGACACCAAAGGACCTTCTTGAGATGCTACGGAAGAGACCGAGACGGAAGCTTGCTCATAGCTTGAAAGTTATATTATAGGATCCAGGCTACTAACAGAATAGAGCCAAGAGCTGTAAAGGAGACTGTGAAGTTTAATACCAGGCAGCCCAAATGTAAAAGGGCTGGGAGCTCCCAGCACAAAGAACCGAATTCAGCAAGCCCGGGAGGCACGTTGGGACGTACTCCCATAAAACACAGAAAATGAGGAGCCATTCCAACCTGCATTCAGCCTTACGAGCTGCTCGGGAACAGCAGCAGCAGAGAAAAGTACAAAGAGACCCAATACTGACTCAAGTCCTTGGTTCCCACTGCGACAGAGCAAGCGGTTACATGCACTAATAGCCAGGAGAGGCCAGAAATTAAAGAGATGAGGGGAAGAGAAAAACATGGAGGTGTTTACCTGGATCTCTTTCAGGTCTTTGTCACACAGGTTCTGGAGGGGATCAATAAAATTTTGTTTGACTTCAATATCCAGTGAGTCCTTCACTTCAGCCAACCGCTTCATAGATTCGCCAGCATCAAGCAGTGCGTCGCCTTGGAGTGGGAGAAGGGAGAGGAGAGAAAGGGAGAGGGGAGAAGGCGCCAGCCAGTTACACAGAGCTGCAGTCCATGGCGGCTGCATGCAGAGCCCTTCTGCCAAGACGCCCAGCACGTGCAAGCGCCATCCCCAGTTCAACACTCCCGCATTTCTATCTGGAGCAAATCCCCAAGCCTGGCACGGAGCAAGTGGTGCCCGACGCCAGAATGGGCAATGCCTGCTGGTACGGACTCCGTGCACCACACTGCACTGACACGCTTCATTTTTTTTCTTCTGAAAAACAGGAACAATCCCTACCAACTACATAGAGGAAGGAAAAGGAAAAATATTTTTAAAAGCCGTATTTTTAAACTCCCTCTTAGCTCAGGGAGTTGCTGAGCTGCTAATTGGCCATGCAGTGCCCTTCCTTGGCCACTGCTGGCAGGAGGAGCCCTGGGCAGAGGTGCGTTTGGTCTGATCCAGCCTGGCCACTCTTTTGTTCAGAACAATTTTAAGCCCAGAGCACTCTGACCAACTTTTAAAGTTTCCCCAGACACTGGCAGCAAACCTGAAGCCTTTTATTCACTCTAGAAACTAACCTGCACCAGGCTGACCTTATCCCTTCTCCTCTCCATTGAATCAAAGTTGCTTATTGAAACCTATTTAATTTCCTACTTTTCTAAGGCTCCTGCCACAATGATAGCTAAGCCGGACGGACTTGCAGCAAAACGTTTTTAATCTTGGCTTTTTATTCCAGTGGAAACCATTTAATAGATTAAATTATTCCTCTGCAGCTTTGGCAAACCAACCATTTCAGCACAGAAGAATATGAAAGTGAAAGGGGGGGGGGAAGTGAAAACACCACTCTACTGTCCAGCTGGGAAAATAAATATACAAGAAGAGTTATTTCAGTTGTGATAACTCTAGAAAACCTGCCCTGGGGAGGGATGCAGTGCTAACAAGGACATTTATCAAGTTAAGTGTTCCTTTAAAGAGAGGCTATTAAAGGAAATCAGGTTTGGTGTGTTCTTCTAAAAACTTCCTTCCCCTTCGCTCTCTGTAACAACTCTGGTTCCTGCAAGCCAAGAGAGATGCATTTGGCCAGAGACACTCTCAAGACTCTTGTGTCTCTCACAAAGTAGCCAGAGCTTTTTAATTTTCTCCAGGCAAGGTGGCTCCTCCCTGTGCTGGAAGCCACCAGACAGCTGTGCGCTGTGCCAGGTCTGTCACGTGTGCAAGCTGATGTTGCAGTGGATTAAAACTGATGTCACTGAAAGGCTTCGTCCCCCTCCTCCCTGCAAGTCACACGGGGTTATGAGAAATTGTCACGCAAAATGATTTCTTGGCTACAGCCTCCCTGTAGCAGAGCTCAGCTGGAAACTGCACCATAAAACTCCACATCTCGCTGCATCTAATTTCCACGTCAGCATTGTTTGTTTAGAAGCAAGGAAGCATTTTTCCCTACATGCAAATTTATCTCAGGGTTTAATAAGAAAGCGTTAAGGGGTGGTTTTGCACATAATGCCATGGATTGGGATCCAGGACACTTGGGGTCTGCTCACCCCTTCCCTGCCACCCCAGCTAGAAGCCTTCAAACCTCTTTTAAAAGAGTTAGGTGATGTAAAGGGTCACGCAGCCCTTCCAGGATTCAGAATAACAGCTTGGACATTTGGCAGCAGGCTCCTCCATATCATCTACAGGCTCCTGGGGGAAGCTGGCCAGATGGGACACTCACCAAAGTTGGAGTCCTCGCCCAGCTCCTTGCCGTATCGGATCATGCACTCCCCCAGCAGCCCTTCCGACTGCGGGTAGCCGGGGTTCTTCACCTGCCCGCGGATCTTCGACATCGTGTTCAGCATGGTTAGCTTGGCTCTGGAAGCTGGCACAGAAACAGCCACAGCCATGTTTGCAGTTACTTGGACTTGCTAGCAGCTGCTGGCCACTGCCAATTTTTTTTTCCCCTTCAAGCTACACCCAAAGCCAAGAAGCCCTATTGTCTTCATCTACCAGAAATACCGTTCGCTGCAAAAAGAGAAGTTTCTTTTCCAAGACAGCAAGCAAAAATAGTTCCCCACAGCTCGCCAGTGAAGGCCAAAGGAGTTTCCCCAGCCCTCGTATAGTCCCTGGAGTGCTCTCTGAACAAGCTAGCTGGAAGCACGCAGGACAGCAGGCTCCAGAGGCGATGCCTACACAGCCAACCACCCCCTCCCAGCCCAGAGATGCCACTTTTTCTGGACACCCCTAGAAAAATGGGTCCCTTCTAGGTGCGAGCTGAAAGATGTGTCTGTTCTTTCACTGTTCAACAGCACCAGCAGCGTATCACAGCCCAGGAACACAGCGCAGGGTGAGAGGGGTATCTGGAGCTTCACCTGAGTCTTCTGATCTTGAGTGTGGGCTTGTGACCAATATTCTCAGGGCCAAAAAAGTTTTCTCTGATGTTTCTCTGCTCCCTCTGCCTCTTTTCCTGGGGGACAGAGGGAAAGGGACAGCAGAGGCCCAGAGACTCACCTGGGTTGGGCTGGAGGTACTCTATTGTTCTGGTCAATACTTCTGTAACCGCCTTGCTGGTCAGGTCCACTTTCTGTAGGAAAGACGACGCAGCAGCAGTGAAGTTCAGCTCAGGGCTTTGGCAAGGCCACAGAGGAGTCAGCTGGGCTATTTTAGAGATTTCTCTGGTTCCTTACTCACCTTTTCCATTTCCTTGAAGTCATCGTCAAGCTTGGTCCCTTCAGCTCCTCCGACCTTCTCGCTGACCAGCTGGAGAAAAAGAAGAAGGGAGGAGGAATCAGGCACAAAGCTCCTCCTGCCTCACGCAGTTAAGTCCCTGGGACAGAAAGGGAAGAGGGGTGGTCCAGACAGCACCTGCAAGAGAATGGAGGTGGCAGGAACAGCCCAAAGCACATCAAAAAGATGTGGCTCTTTGCTAACACTGCCCCACTACAAATCCATCATCTCCAATACTCCCAAAGCACAGCTCAGTCAGGATATTCCTCACCCAACAGAAGCTGCACAGCTCCTTCAGTCACACCACACGGCTCCAACACCAACACTCGCTGGAAAAAGCAAGCAGCAGAGTTGTCTCTCGACTCCATTTTGAGCCAAGGCTTCAGTTTCACATGCGGCAAAATGCAAATAAGCAGGGAAGGAACACACTCTGCTCACAGCAGCCAATGCAAGAACAGAGTCTGGGGAGAATGGAGCCCTCTCAAAGCCCTGAACTCCTTGGGGACATGCTGGAGGAGTTCAGGATCTGGAGCACAGAGGTTTGAATTCTTTGTAAGTGGAGGATAAAGAGAGCTGCAGTAAAGTTTTCAGATCCATTTATCAAAGCGTCTCTGATGCCTGTTTAAAACTAGTGAAGAGGCGAGATGTTTGATGGCTGCTTTTGGCTGTTGGTGTGAAGGGCTTAACAGCTTTCTTCTAAACATCACTTGGTCTAAGAAAAGACCTCTGCTCCCTAAACCTCAGCATTCAACTGCCCGAGCTGAGAGATAATAAATGCCTTATTAAATCCACCTAAAAGCGTCCATCCCTGCAGCCCAAGCAGAGAGGAACATTTCCTTCCCAGCTCCACGCCAACGTGGCGGGGCCTGGAGATGCAGGACACACAAATTAGCCCAAATTAGTGATTATCTGGCCTCAAACTGATCTGAACGAACAGCAAATTATCTACACAGACATCAAAAGTGGTCTAGGAAACAGGTGCTGTCTCCCAAGCACTTGCTGCCTGCCCTGGGACACAGCCAGGATTTCTCATGTTTGTAGTCAAAACTCCAGTTCTGGAGGAACAATACAGGTTTGTTTACTTCAACATCAAATACTTGATTTTATCAAGTCTTTCTTTCTCTGGAACCCTCCTGCTCCCACGGGGGTTTGAAACGGTTCCTTAATTTTTTGAGGAAGAGAAGGGAAAAAACCAAGTTACCGAGCAGGACGTGCAGATGAAATGCTTGGTATTGCAAAGGACAAGATCTTCAGTGTTTCAGCAAAATCCCACTTCCAGACCCCAAAACAGGGAGAAAAAACATAATGCACATATTTAAAGACTCTCATGTGCCCAGCTGTGGTGCGGCGCTCAAACATCATCACTCGGAGCCCAGCCATGGCTGATCAGCTTCTTGCACCTCGGAGCAGAGGCCAGGGAGCATGGAAAGCTCCTCAAACCACCCGGCACTGATCATGGCAGGGCCAAAATGAGGGTTCAACAAGGCTGACAAATGAGGGAAGAGCCTCTTGGGGCCTCGCTGCACCAAGGGAAGCCTTTTTGTCCTCCTTTGGAGGAAGCACAGCCAACAGAGGACCTGAGATGCCAGACAAAGAGGGATTGCTGTAGCTCACCCTTGATATTTAGACACTGGGGGCGAAGGAGAGTGTTGATGCTCTCCTGGTTTGCTCAGCTCAGCAATGGATTTCATTCTCCTGCTTAACCCTCGGGTAAAGTCTTCGCAGGTCTACAGGATGCAGCGAGGGCAGGCCAGGATGGCCCAGCCCTGCCCATGAAAGAGGTTCAAAAAAGTATTATCACCCCACCGCTGCTTGCAGATGGACAACTGATCTGAGCTCGAGTTCTTGATTACGTTTTTTCCAATGCCAACACACCCTGGCAAGCCGGCTCCGAGCTGGGAAGGTGCACGTTCCTCTCCAAATAAACTGAGCCTAGGACAAAAAAAACAAACCACGAAGCAGCTGCTTGCCAGGGCAAGCTCAGCAGAGCAAAGCTCGTTCCTAGCCTGTCCCCAGCCGAAAGTCCTGCAGAAAGGGGGAACTGCACACCCCGGATCGCTTTTGCGAAGGCTGCACCTCCGGGAACCTCCTTGATACACCTGGGAAGGGTACAATTAACCCAAGTAATCCCATTCCCACTTTTCTCCATCCATCCACCCATGGATTTGCAGCTGTGAGCAACCCCTCTGGCAGGGAGCTCTGCCATGCCGAGGCCTCGATCACTACAGTGATTTGGGAGGCTTAGCACTCTCCTGGAGAGCCCAGAGATGTGAAGAGGGAAAAAACCCTCAATGCAGACGACTTTAATCCTCCTTTTGACATCCAAGAAATGCTACTGGTGCCCTGCTGCGAAGGAATAATAAGCCTGAGGTTCTCTCCCTGCTGGCTCTAATTAAACTGGGAGGTTTCATCACGGGAGGAAAGAAGGAGGGACTGTGTGCCATCCGCCATGGCTCCATCCCTGTCCCCACACTCCCAAATCTGTCAGGCAGGGAGACAAACGAATGCAGATTTCCCCCCCCCGGCCCCAGCTCCCAGCATGAGCTGAGTCATGAGCCAGGAGAACCCCTCTCTGACTCCATGTTTAACCTCCAGCTTCACGAGGTGACCAGGAGCCAAGCTGCCAAGTGCCACATCACACACGGTGCAAAGAGCCTGCGAATGCCCGCTGACTTTCCCAAGGGAGCATTAAGTTCACCGGGAAGCTAGTCCTTGCTTGCAGGAGGGGAGGGGAAGGAAGCATTCATTCCACACTGCCTGCAGTGTCCAGCTTGGAATAAGGTGGCCAATGAAATGCCATCAGTGCACATCCCAGCGTGGCGTCCTCCAGGGAGCAGCTCAGGGGCTTATTCGAGGATGTGGTGACAACTCTTCCACACTTTTATTCTTAAGCAGCCAGGAGAAGACTTGGGATACATCCGTCTTCCCCTGGCTGGGGACTTCACCTCTTGCAAGGGCCGAACCAAGACAGACGTGAATGCAAGGCAAGACACACAAATCCTTAACCAAATTCAATGGCCCAAACACTCTCTCGCAGGCTGATGTTGAAGCCCATCAGCTGGCTTGGTGAGAGAGATGAGGACAAGGCTATACTCTGGTTTCTTTAACCTCCCAGTCCTGCCAGGGTGGGACATGCATTAAAAGGTTAAACCTGGAGCGAGCCCTGCCACAGCTCTAAGAAGGGAGCGGAGCACAGCGATGCAGCCAGAGCCCTCGGCTGCAACCACCACAGCAGCCAAAGCCAAATGCTTCTCAGAGCAAATATTAGCACAAGGCGATCCAGTTGGGCGTCACGGCCCAGCGAGATTGCAAACTGCTTCCAGACAGGATGGCTGTTCACCTGGCACCCCAGCCAACCCCAGCCAGTGGAAAGGGCTGAAGCAGCCGGTGCACACAAGCCAGGAATCAATCCCTCGCTCCCCATCCATGTTTAATTAAAAGGATACCAGCAGTTGAAAATGTGCCCTAGATAGCTCCGGCCTGAGATCAGAGCAGGGAGGTGCATTTAATTCAAGGTTGCTGTGCTGTGTCCACCACCAGGAGCACGGCATCCAGCCTGCTTCATCTGCAGGAGAGCCAATCCCAAGGGATGAGACATGGCTGCTTCTTGCCACTGCCAGGCTGCTCCCGACTGTGCTCTGCCCTTCCTGCAGCCTCAAGTTAAAGAGCGTTGACCCATGGGGGTTTCCATTGCTCCCTTTCCAGGGATGCATGGACTTGAACAATCCCCACGTCCCCTCGCAACCCAGTGGAGGGCTGCGTGTGGTGGAAGACCTTCGGAAATGAAAGACCTATTGTTTGAAGAACTACTGCAGCAGGAGGGTGGCTATGGGAGAGGCAGGAATGGTATGTGTACACAGTGGGGGAAGAAAGGCACGACAAAGAGAGCTTCTCTTTCACAGCTGGGAGCAGGAGAGAAACGTAACTCGGGAAGGAAGGAAGGCTGCGTGGCTGCTCCCCGCTTCAGCCACAAAATCCATGCAGCCCTCCTCAAACCCCAAACCCAACCCCAAATTCCTCCATCTCATACGCTCCGCTTCAGGACAACCTGTGGCAAATAAAGAAACCTGAGTGTCCATCCCTTGCAATATCACACCGGGCTTCTTCATGTGAACCAGATGGATCAGACAGACAGGTATCATCCGCCCATGCCACTGCTGGAACCCACACAGATCCCAAAGCTCTGGAGAAGGACCCGACACACCTGCTTCCACCCCAAAACCACGTTTCTGGCTGCAGCATCGCCCTCATCAACATTCCTGCCAGGAGCACAAGGCTGTGCACAGCAGGTTTTGCCACGCAGCAGGCGTGGATGTGCCTGGATGTATTCAGGAGCACAGAAGATGGGGAGAGGTTTGGCAAGCAGCAGATAAGGCTGTTCCCCAAGGCAGTCCCACCTTGGAGCAATGGGCTGTTCTGCACTGTGGCTGTGCTGCATCGCTCCCAGAGGCTGCTGTCAGCTGAGAGATGTACAGAAAAAAAGAAAAACAAGATTTTTGTACAGCATCATCAGCAAAATTCAAGACAAACTGAGATGGAAGATGCCATCAGCCAAACTTCCCCCAGTCGAGGAGCTCTGGGCATCTCAAAACCCGGAGGAGGGCAGGTCTGCAGCACAGCCCACCCTGCAGATCCGCCTCTGCCCAACCCGTGGATGCAGGAGGCACAAGTTGGTGTCATTTTCTGCTAATAAACAGCTTTCCCAAGGGACTTTACAGCCTGATTTTGATATTCTGCTCTTTAGCCTAAAGATATTTTAAGAAGGGAAATTATCCCTAACTCCCTCAGCCACAAACAACCGAAACACACCAAGAGAAACAACGCCTATTTTTTTAAAAAAAAACTTGCTTTCTTTTTCCACAGCAAACACTCAGCCCTATTTATAACACATCAAACACACGCCATCCTTGCATTCAAAAGAGTTGCCTGCAGTAGAATGAAAACCTTATCCCTCCCAATGCTGGTGTATCAAAGCCTTTCTCTTCTTCCCTGCCTCTCAACAGAAAGTTCCCTTCAAGAAATTTAAAAAAAACATCCCACAGATGAGCAAACACACAAGCAGCTCTACCCTGGCTCCCTTCATCAGGAAAGAACAAGTCCAGTGGAAAAAAACAGCCCATAACATACTTTTAAAAGGTGCTGTAAATGTTTTGAACCCCAGGTGAAAAGGGCTGGAGTACAACATGACAGCCTTGTGAAGACACAATAGTAAAGGAAAACCAGGGCTAACTGGAATGGGTAATGCCCAGTTTCAGCCGTGCCCAGCTGCACCGATCCATGGGATGCTCCGTGAAGCCTCAGTGAAGCCAACGCCACTGCTCTGGCTCAGCAGGGCCCGACTCAGTGTGATTTTGTGTCATCTTCACCAGTAGCTTTACCATCACCATGTATGAGGCAGCTGAGAAGTCGCAGCTCCACGGAGCCAACGAGACAATTTCCTCTGTCACTGTGTGTGTGTTTAAGCTTTAAAACCAACGGGTAGTAACTGGGTTCAGTCACCAAGCTGCAGTCAGTGGGGCTGGATAATTCCCAGGCTGCAGAGCCCCAAAAAAGACTCCTCAAAACAATGCTCGGTTCATAACAGCGTGGCCGGGAGAGACAGTCCCCCATCTAAGCTCGGACGTGCCGCCTGTCTGCACCGGCACACAGTGTCTCATTACAAGTTAATTGTCACCTTCCCAGTGCAATCCTCAGGAATGAGGCAAGACTGAAGATGCTGGTCTGACAGCAGACACACTGGAAAGAGGACTGGGTAGCACCTGTGGAGCTGGTGCAAACCCACTGAGAGCTTTAATGCTGCCCACACTCCTCTCACCAGCCTGCAGCTCTGTCTGTTCACGTTGGTGTTGCAGATCTGACTGTATTCTGCCTCCTTAAAGGCTTTTAAGCTTTTTTTTTTAATTAAAAATGGGAGGCATCCTCTCTTAAGGAAGGACGGTGTGGAGAGGCAGCAGCCACCGCAGTTTAAGGAGAGATCGGCACACCCACAGCAAAGCACACGCCAACCTGAGCAACTCCTGACCGACTTTAAGGAGAAGAAATCAGATCCAAGCATTATTGTGTGGCATCAGGGATGAACAATTACCATGAGCCTTGTAATGAAGAGGAAGGCATGTTCCCTAGCAAATCCTCTTGCTCTGGAGAGCTGGCAGTTGGAGGCATGCGGCAGCTCTGTGGTCCTTGCAAGGCTGAGCACTGTGCATCCATCAGATTCCCTCAGCCCTCTCTAAGGAGTGCTAGAAGAGGAAAGAGTACAAGAGGAAGCAATTTGCCTACTGTAAAGAGCAGGTCAGCAGCAGAGCTGAAAACAGAAGGTGGATGTGACTCGGCAGACACCATCTCACCACTTCTCGCATCCCTGTCAGACTGCGGGGCCTTGCGGAGCAAGAGGAAGGGCAGCCGAAGCTCTCGCGTCAGCCCTACCACTGATCTGATTGTCTTGGGGCACCTGATCGCACCACCGCCCACCAAGTTCTCTGGTCTCCTTGTTCAATAGCTCACAGGAGCATTTTAACTCTGTTATCCAGCCCTTTTCTGCCTTTGTTTTTCCTGTTCCCACCTTTCACAAGGAGGGCCGGTCCCTTCCCAAACTTGCCACCCAAGCGATGGTGCAAAGGCTGAGGTGCTCTGCTGCCTCCAGACACGTGCACCAGGAAAACATGTGTAGAAACAAACCGAGCTTTCCACCACCTCACCATCTGAGCTGGGGATCTGACCGCTCTCCACCCAACACTAGAGGAATTGCCTTGATTTTGAGCAGGAAGGTCAGCCCAGAAAAATGAAGAGCTCCTTCCCTCCTGACAAGGCAGAAAGCCTTCAAAGTGACCTCAGGTTGTAATCTTATCATCCAGGAACCACAAAGAAAGAGCTGCCATGTGCAAAGACAGCTTTCTAGGGAGCCACCTGTCAAAGCACCTTCTCAAAGCGCTATCGAATGACTCATCTCCATCCTGCAGATGGGCTTGGAGGAATGAGGACAGCATGAATTAAAAAAAAAAGTCTCTTCAGCAGCAGCCAGCAGGTCATGCGTGCAGAGCTCGGGCCAGAGCAGGGCACATACATGCACTGCAGTGAAGCTGCTGCCTGCTCTCTCGGGGGACTCATCCTTTCCTTGTCTGTAGCAAGACAATATTTAAAATCCTGGTTGTGATCCCTGTTTATGAGGCTCTGTGCTCATCTCAGTGCTCTCAGAGCAAACTCTTCCAGCAGCAGACTGCCTTCCAGTGCCTCCTTCCCTCCTGGAGCAGAAGCTGACAGCTCGGCTTGCCCTGGCTAACACCGGAAGGGTACAACGCTGTCTTAAAACCAGACTCACACGGAGGAGAGAGGTCCTAATACGCAGCTCTTACCATAGGGAGACACTGAAATATTCTTGCTGCAGGGAAGGGGACACCTCTCAACAGTCAGCAACAGCCATTTGCATCATAAATGTTTTCTCCTCTCATTAGTCACTTCTCGTATACTCTGTACCAAATGAGACATCGCTCACATTCGGCTGGAAAAACAAAATATAACTGGGTGAAGTTAACAGGGAAAACAAAAACACATCAGGAAAAAAGCAGCAGCTCTGCTCTCACTGCCATTCTCCTCACCCACTACAGCCACTCCAGTGAGCCAGAGGAAGTCCACTAAACCAAGGGGAAACTTGGAATATTTGCCTCGTGTCCAGATTTCCTGCCCAACCTCCCTATGTCCTATCTCACAAGAGCCCGAGTGAATCACGGCCTGGCTTTTGCAAAGCTGCTGAGCCATCATTCCTCAGCAACTCCACCCAACCTCTGCAGACCCAGGGGAAAAAGATGAGTCTCAAAGGCAAGGAGCTGCTCATTAGATGCGATACAGAAGTACAAAGCACTAGAAAGTGCCTCCTTGTAATTGCAACCATCGGTTTCCTCTTCTGCAAAGCTTCAATGGACGAAGCAAGGCCGAGCAGCCAGCTGTCCTGTCCTTCGGTCAGCGTGTGGAGGATCAGCCCCGTGTGCTGCCCCAATGTTACAAAAAAAAAAAAAAGGGGGGAAACAAAAGGAACAGGAGGGCTGAGACACCCTGCGGAACCACCACGGCTGCAGGACAGCTTGCAAAAAAGCAGCAGACGGGATTTCTGCTCCTGTGCAAACCAAGAGAGGTGAAAAAAACACCTCTTGGGGGTGCATGACGCGAACTGGCATCACCCAGATTAAAAAAATCAGCAAAAAAACCAGCAACAGAGGCTGGAGACTATCAAGGAACTGGGAAGGAGGCAGAAGAACCTCTGGATTTGCAGTGTTATGAGACCAAACCAGGCTGATGGGCTATATAGAGCAATTATCTAAAAGGTTTAGTCACAGCTGCCTTGGGTTTTGGGTGGCAGATAGCATTAATGAGTTCAGGGAAGAGTCAAGGTGAGTTCCCAGGCGCTTTTACAGATAGTAGGGAGATCAAAAAAGACAAAGGGAAGGCAAAATCCCCTTGTCCTGGCTTGGAGAAGGGAGCGGGAGCCCCCATGCAGAGCAGGTTTAACACTGACAGCATCGGCCAAGCGAAAATCCAGCACAGCCTCAGCAATGTCTCAGTGTACACAAACATCAAAGTGAGAGAGAAATAATTTGAGAACACCATAAACACATGTTTTCCTTATTAATTTGAATACTAGGAAAAGCTTTGTGGCTATCAGACCAGAGCACAGCATCCTAAGGAAAAGGGGAGTGTCCATAAGGCAGCACGTGTTGGACCCCATCAAACATCCCCACATCCAGGCACTCTCTCACGCCTCCAGCCCATGCAAGATGATGCCGAACCTATTTTTTTCTTGCTAGACATCATTAGTGCTTGCTAATACTCATTTCAGAATGAGTTAAATGTGAAAAAAAACCTCCCAGCACTTTGCAGTTTGCTTTTGCTCTGCAGATGACACCACGGATGCATTGCTATCACCTTCCTGCCCTGCAGCCAGAGCAGCAGGTCTACCAGGAATTTGGGAAGACAACATTTGGATGATGTTATCCCTGTCAAGCACAAAAGTAGACTTCTTTGGTCTTTAAAATTCATCCACGACAATCAGGAGGAGCTTTACCACGAGAACAGCTACACCAACATCTGGTGCTCCAGACTTGTGTCCCCTACGCCCACCCAAACCCACAGACACACGTCAGCAAGAAGCAAGATGTTTTCTAAGTGCTCCACAGTGGAGAAAATCAGGAAAATGTAAAAAAAAAAACCAAAAAACTTTTGGGCAAGAGCAGCACCTTCTTACGCAGCAGATTCACTTCGTACATAGATAATTGCTCACCATTTTTCTGCCTTTTTTGTCATGAAAGTGGCAAGATTAAGGTTAAATATAGCTCATCCTGTAAAGCCAAAACAGATTCAGTCTAGAAAGCGGTCAATAAATTATCATTGATGAATAAAGTCTGGGCCAACGAGAAGATCCAGCCTGGTTTTCAAGCTCTAGGAGGAATTACGAAGCATTTTCTCAATTAGAAAAAGCCCTTGAAAGCTTTAATCATGCAAATTTTATCTTCTGTCTGAAAGACAGAATTTCATTATGGAGACGTATTTAATTAATTTTTTCTTTTTGTGAGCAAAAAAGCAATCTAATTAGTGACACTATCATAAACTTTATTAATAGCCAGTTAATATGAGATAGGAAGATTCTAAAATTCCCTGGTGGCTTTAAAAGACAAAAAAAAAGACCAGTTTTATTAATAAGGTATCGGCAACAGAGCTAATTACACACACCATGGGCTACAAGGCTTTTCTTGGCAGCAAGAGCAGCCAGGGCTCTCTCTTGATGGACTTCCATCTGCTGCGAGAGGAGCAGCAGGGCAGGTCCAGGACCCTGGGGGGACTGTGTGTGTCCCCAGGACACCCCCAGGGTGATGTGGAAGAGCTCGGCCGCACTTGAGGGTGCTATCGGCAAACCCTACCCAGCAATGAAACCAAAGAGGATCCCCAGAGCAGCCTGTCTGTCCCCAAACATGGCCCTTTCCTGTCAACAGGAACCCGCTCCTGAAAGCCACAGGAGCGCCGACCAAAGGGACGGGGGGGCCAAGGGGAAGAGGAAACCTTTAACAAAAATTAAAATAATACCTATTACTTTTATCATCACTGCAAGAGGCCAAGAGGGGCTGAATCTTGCACTAAGTCATGGCAGGCAGGAGCTTATGAGAGGAGAAGCTCGGTGATGCTGCAGGGCGAGCCCGGATCCTTCCCCATCTGCTTTGGCTCTGCGGGGACTTACCTGCTCCTGGGGGGGGGGCAGGGGGGACACAGCTATGGCATGGGGGACACACACACACAGCCCAGGCATGGGGACACACACGTACAGAGCTTGGGAGGAAGCAGATCTGCAGAAGTCACCCCCATTGTCAGCAGCTCCAGCTCCGAGAACCTGACTTCACCACTCGGGCTGATGATTTAATCAGCACAATTAAAACGCTGGAGAAGCCCACAAGCACAGCCTCTGCAGCACTGGAGCCTTATGAAACAGCGTCAGCGCCTCGAAGCATCACCGAGTTTCCACGTGAATGAGTTCAGCTGGCATTACAACCCCCAGACCTTCTGGATTATGGATTTATTTTATTTTTGGTCTTTTTCGATAGCTGGGCATCCTGTGTGGGAGCCGAGCGAGCTGGCATCTTCTCCAGGAGGGACGGGTGCAGGCTGTGGCATGCTCAGGGCTTGCAATAACCTCTCACTGCACACAAATTCCCTCCCGAGGAACATTGAGCCCATGGTTTTGATATCTGGCGTGGGTATTCCTCCAGTCTGAGGCAGGAGGAGATGCCCTGCTCCCAGCACGGGCCAACGTCCCTCCGGTTTCAACCCTCGGGGGAGCGGTGCTGGTGTATGTCAGGGTGGAGGAGAGAAGGGCAAAACAACAACAAAAAAATGTGCTAGAAAAATGAATCAGCTTTTACAAGCCAGCCTGCCTGATCTCATCCCAATTTTGCTCTTTCCCAGGAGGAATGTATTGGCAGGGAGAAAGGGGAAGAAGGATTTCCTTCCACCACATCCAGAAACCATCCCACTCACAGCATCGTCCCCTTTCCACAGTTCACCAATAACCTGTGAAATAATGAGATAAATAGGCAATTTTAGGCAGAGAGCCCCAAGGCAGGCAGGTGGCATCGTCATGCAGAGAAACCAGTGCTCCCAATGCCACGGCTCCTTCCCGCATCCCAGATTCCCCTGGCTGCAAAAGCATTATCTGATGCTCTCCCTGTTCAACACCAGAAACAAGGAGGGGAACAAACGGAGCTGGATACAGAGAGCTGGAGTCTTCCACCTCTGTTTTCCATCTTTGCCTTCCAAGAACCTGAGCTCTCGTTGCTATCAGAGTGCAATGGCTGTGGAAGCAATCTTAGAAGGAAATTAAAAAGCCAAGGTAAAGCAACTGATGCAGGGACAGGAGCCACCCCCTGCCCGCCCAAACACCACTGAGAGAAGCCCAGAACTGCTCCATGATGGGGCTGCTCAGCTCAGCTATGACAATAATTAACCAGCCTGATAATGCCGCTGTGCCAAGGATTTTATCGATGACAAATCATGCAAGGAAAGGAGAGGGAGTTAATAGGAACCATCCTGCCCGCCATCATTTAGCCAGACACGACAGCAGCATTCAGTCATCGTCACCCCGGCTAGAAGCGGCATGTGCTGAAATCCAGTCCCCTTCCCCCAGAGGTTTGCCCAAAGCAGAGAACACCCGTCCTCCTTTACCTCTTCACCCTCTCTGCAAACACCCACATCATCCCAACACCCGACCCCAGCGACAGCAGACTGCTCTGGGTGTCAAAGACGAGGGTGACAGACGAGTCCTACTCCTACCCAGATGGACCCTGGAGGGACGTCACGCTGCACTCTGGCAAATCCAGCTTTCCTTCTGCCTCGGAGAAGATTAATACTGAAAGATAAACCAGGGAAGTTGCGGGGGACTCTGGCCCAGGTTAATATTAAGAGAGCAAACACCAGGCGCTGCAGGAGGGAAGGTCAGGCCAGTAGGAATCGGCAAAAACTCTGACTCCCCAGTCCAAATTCACGTTTATAGATGAGGAACTTAGAGCCCAACACTGCCAACGAATTCCCCAGGAATTACCTGCTTGGCATGGCATCACAGCACCTCATTCTGCCTTCATCAATAATACTCAGCCACCACCAGGGCAGAAAACCAAGGAGCAACCTGCTCCCAGCATCTCCTGACTACTCCTCACGCCTCAGCATCTCCTCCTGCTCCTCAGACCCTGCCACTGAGGGACGGCCCAACTCGCTTGCTGGTGGCAAGTCACAGGTGTGAAAAATTCACCAGAACAGCTCAAAAAGAACATATGAGGCCAAAATAGCAACTCAACCCCTGCTTTGTGCACCTGGTTCCTCCACTGGCTAGCTCTGGGTGCTTTCCTGGGTGATGCCCTGCAGATGCCTGCACCTCCCACCTTGGCTTTCTGGGGCGCACAGAGCAACCTGGTCTGGTTGGAGATGTCCCTGCTCACTGCAGGGGGGTTGGACTTGAGGAGCTTTAAATGTCCCTTCCCACCCAAACCGTTCCATGATTCTGCGATCTCTGCTGCGGCGAGAACCGCCCCGCAGCACAGTGAGCAGCAGGAGCACGGCCCTGCCACTCCGACTCGACACCACCTGCGATTCCAACCCTAGCAGTGGCAAGTTGGGGTGAAAATGTGCAGAGGAACTCTGGGCGTGTCCACCTCCACCACAGCAGGAGCAAGCTGGAGGGCAGGAACAATCCGCACCGTCTGCAGCAAGACAGGCACAGGAGACGAGCTCTGGCCAGGGAAAGGTTTTCCATGTGGAAGGTTATCCTGCACACTCCCCATGTCTCTTCCAGCAGGAGATCCGGTGCTGCACAGCGCATCTGTGATGTCCGGAGAAACCCACCACCCATCTGTGTGCAGAGAGAAGGCAGCGAGGGGAGAGGCAGCTCGTGCTGATAGGAGAAAGCCCCGGAGATGCTGGAAGGACTGAGTTAACCTCAAAAAGTAAAAATAAAAGGTATCATCTGGAAAAGGGAGGGGAAAAAACACATTTGGAAGCATGGTGCAGAGCCACGGCAGAAAGAGAAATAAAAATAAAGCCTTTGGAGCAGGTGCCATCACATTGCAGCACCTGGGTGCCCAGCTGCGGGCAGGAAGCTCTCAGGGCTCACTACCAACGGGCCAGAAAGCATAGACTGCTGACGTACGGAGCCAGGATCGCACAGACCTCATGGGCTGAAATGCCTGTCGCAGGCTTCAGAGCACAGCCCGGGGAGGAAGGCAAGCAGTAGCTCTTCATGTTCAAAAACATCTTCAGAGCCTTGGAAGCAAGCCGCAAACTCAGGAAAGAATATGGATGTCAAGGGCTTGCTCGTAATTAGCACTTGCCTCTCTCCCTCTCGGAAAATTGCTTCTGTGCTTTGCATGAGTAGGAGGAGGAGGTTGCTGGTCCATGTCTGGGCCAGAGCTCCTCCAGCACAGCAGGGCTCGAGCTGTCACTCACTGCCCCGGTTCCTGCGCCCGGGATGGGACCACACAGGCTCTGGGAGCACGTTATTCCTGTTCAGGATGACAGCAGCGCCCACGGCTGAATACCAGCCCAGCTTCAGAAAGTGATGCTGTCCTCCTGGAGAAGAGAAGGCTCTGGGGAGACCTGGGAGCACCTTCCAGTGCCTGAAGGGGCTCCAGGAAAGCTGGAGAGGAACTTTGACAAGGGCAGGGAGTGATGGGACGAGGGGGAACGGGTTCCAACTGCCAGAGGGGAGGTTGAGATGGGATGTGAGGAAGAAATTCTTTGGTGTGAAGGTGGTGAGAGCCTGGCCCAGGGTGCCCAGAGAAGCCGTGGCTGCCCCTCCCTGGCAGTGTTGAAGGTCAGGTTGGATGGGGCTTGGAGCAACCTGGCATGATGAGAGATGTCCCTGCCCATGGCAGGGGGTGTCATTGGATGAGCTTTGAGGTCCCTTCACACCCAAACCACTCTGGGATTCAATGATTCCTTTGCTCAGGCTGAATCTGCTCCCTGAGCTGAATTGCTGGCATCAAAACCAGGTTTTGTGCCCCCAGGAGGGTTCTGTTGTACCCAAAACGACACTATTTGGCAAGCTCACTCCTGCTTTGTCTTGGCCACCAGCTGAGCCGTGAATGCCTCGAGCAGAGGAACCCTCCCCACACCCCTGGGATAGCACCCAGGTCAGCCACCATGCACAACCCAGGAAGGACAGGACAGCCCTGCTGTCACCGAGGGAGGGGACACATTTACGAAGCCCGTATCGCCCCAGTGCCACCTCCACCCTTGGGCTTGTCCCTTCTAAACAGCGGCTGATAAACCTGCCAGTGCCAGTCAGGGCTGTGGCTCCACGGGCAAGTAGTGGCAAACCCACTTCTGCTCCATAGAACACCAGATTTGCCTCGGAATGGCCCTGGCAGGCTCCCTGCTCCTGCAGCCGTCCTGACCTAGCCGTTAATGGGAAGTTTTGTGGCTTTGGGGACTTGCACCCAGCTCTGTAAGAAGCCAACGGTGCAAATGAAGCCATTCCTACACAAGGCTTCTGCAAATTCCCAATGGATCAAGGCTTATGCCTGCCAGCGGGGACTTCCTGCAACACTGGGGCTCAAACCTGCTTCTCTTGCTTCTCCTCCTTCCCTTTGTGACGATGTTTTCCACAGCTTTTTTTTTTTAGAAAAAGAACATTTTGCAGTGAACTCACAGAACCTGTTCTGGATGCACACACAGAACTGCTTGCCATCTGCAGCATTATTATTATTTTTTTTTTCTGCAGGATACTATCCGGGCTTCCTGCTGTGTGGGTGCCCAGGGGAGCCGTGGGCCCGCAAGAATCAGAGGGCAGAAGCCCATGAGCCAAGCCTGGCTCCCTCTGAGGCTGAACTGATCCCCAGCGATCCCAAACCCGCTGCTCCAGCAGTGCTGAGGTCCTTGCAGACCTCATTTTTCTTCAATTAACAACAGACGTGGAACAAAATGCAGTATTTTATGAAAGATATTCCACATGTTTCGTTTTGGCAGCGTCTGAGAGCTTTAAGGGAGCCAAAAATCCTCCTCTCCTTCAGCCAAGGGACGGCTGAGGAGTGGGACTGGTGGAGGGAAAGGGAAGGAGGGTGGAAAGGGACGGGAGAGAAGACAGAAAATAGCCAAACTGGAACCAGACGCTCCAAGTTAAAGCATCTCTAAAGTGCAGATACCCGCATCCCCATCACCGGGACACTGCAAAGGTGGTGGCAGTGCCTCCGAAAAAGGACTGTGTTCCTCTTGTCTCTACAAAGCGAAGTCGCTTTGCTGATATTAGCAGAAAACCTCCCAGCAAACCCAGATTCTCTGGATCCAAGCAGCTCCCTGAACCCCGTGGCAGCGAGAGCCACCAAAGAACACGCAAATGCAGACACAATCACAGATCCACCTCATCTCCCGCTACAACATGCCAGCGAACGCAGCCAAGGAGCTCAAGTGCATGCACGGGAGGTGAACAGGCCACCAAGTCCCTGTGTCAGGCAAGTTACTTCTCCCTGGACATCTGCGCCAGGTTAAATCTTTCCACAAGCAGTCAAAATGATTCCTTTTAAGAAAAAAGACGCAGCAAAAAAACCCCAAGCACTAAAGACTCCAAAAAAGGCTACATCAGGTGTTTTTAGCCACACACCGTTCCTGACTCATCAAGAGCTTTCACCTCTAATTGCCCAGCGACACCACCACGGCACATCCACTCTAGCAAAACCCTCCCACGCCAAGGCTTGAGCACAACCCTCCACCGTGGAAGTCGTAAAAAAACCCCCACGCCAAGGTTTGTGAGGAAGGGGGTGGGGAACTGCTCTAGGAATCTGTTATTTTGCTCCGCTGCTTAAGGAAAAGGCTTTTTTGTAAACAGGGACGAGAAAAGAGGCAACACAAGAACAAATGAGCTGGGGCTGAGCTTAATGGGGTCTAAAGTTTGCGCTCGGAAACATGATCCATGCAAAATTCGTCATCAATTTAAAACAGGGGCAGAAAAGCAGCGACCGG